>OY720033.1:9833729-9864414 GCA_963082485.1 Eudonia mercurella | reverse complement strand
GTCCGATAAGTAAACTCGCAACTTAGAGCAACTTTATCTATGGCCCATGTCAATCCAATTTAATATCAATGTAAAAAATCTTTCGACTAGATTGTCGAACGTTAGTAACATGTGTAGTGTCGAACACTAATCAGTTAAGTTTATGAATGTAGATATATATATTTTTTCATAAATGTCAATGTTAAATTGTCAGTTACGATATTTGTGTTATCGTGGCATCTGGTGGGACATCAACAAATACTATATACTTATACGACAAAAGCCCGAAAGTGGTATGATGTCTATTTAAAATCATTTCAAATAGATTTCTATTTAAAATAGATTTTTTTAAATCTTTACAATAAATTAGACTGGCATGGACTGTAGTTCATTGTCAATCGGCCTTTACGGTATCAACGGCTTATGGGTAATGCGGGTGGATCGTTGAATGTTATTGGGAACAAATGGGGAGTGTTTAAAACCTACAATTCACGTTGTATGTCAGTGCCTTAGTTATACCATTAGTTGACTATTGTATGTGAAACCGTTGGAAACAGAACTGAGCAAAGTTTAAGTCATAACGTCATGACTTGCCACCGATCACTATACTTAAATTAATATTACTGTCTAATATAATATTATCTGTAGTAATATATTGTATTGTTATTTGTAGCTTGATGTTTGAGTATTTTGATCTTGATTGGTTATCCAGACACGGTATGTCAGTGCCTTATTATGTATAAGCTATTAACCAACAAGGGACACGCGTTGTTGTCAATTAAATGTTTTATAAAAAAAATATGGCTGTCATTTATTGCCGCTAAAAGCAGATAGCCGTTTAGAATTATTGAAACCCCGTATTAAAAAAAAAATTCCAACTGTTTCACACATCTTGCTTTTCTTTTCTCACACTTTTTTTTAACCACAATTGGCTTAAAACTTAAATACAAAAAACAGATATTGGTGATGAAAAGTGTGTGATTTGAGATCAATCATGAATTGCAGTCTTGTTGTCCTGCTTTGTGTGTAGATTGTAAAAGTAAATGATAGAAAACTGATCATTTTTTTTATGCGACTGATTTCTTAGTAGTTTGCATTTGTTTTGAACATAACTCCCAACTGTCGTAGTATGATAACTCCACTGAACAGTAATTAGTCTAATTAGAAATGTTTATTATTTGACACTATAAATAATGACTTTTAATGAAATAAACTAGATATGACAATATCATTTTTATTAGTACAACATCCAATGAGATGATTGATCCAAATCAAAAGAATACATAGTTACTGTAAAATTCGACGTTCAGTCGAACATTATTAAGACTGGCTTGCGCATCAACTTACTAAAAAAGAAATGCGCTAAATATATTTCAAATGTCATTTACAGTGATCGGAGTAGGTAGAGCAATTTTTTGTATTTGCGATACGTTGTAATAATATGGACATTCCCGAAATATTGTCGATAAATAATTTGGATGCGTTAGAAAGAGACAGAAACAGGTAATTGGTAACGCGTCGCTAATGTAAGTTTGACAACGTCGTGGCGCCCACTGTCAATACGTAAGACAAGCTTTCTTTTATCACATTTATAAAAAAAAGTTTCAGTTAGAATCTCGCGGAATGTCCATATTAACATCAACGTTTACGGTCAATGAACCAAAGTAGCTTTATCACTGGTCATTTACTACATATTATATATACTTTTCTTTTAATTCTTTAAAGTTAGATGAAATATAATAATGTTTTACATAATATAATTACCAAATGTGATAAATGAGTTTTGGTGCAAGCGAGTCTTGATAATTACGAAGGTATTTGATATTGAACAAGTTCTTATATACGACATGAACACTATTACCCACTCTATAGGTAAGTGTATTCAAAATGTTTGAGAAACATTCGGACTGACAATGAGTGGTAAGAGTAGTTAGTATCTTTAGATAGTTAACGTATATTTCACGTTAGTCGAAGAGCAAAACGCACATTGATATGCTCTGTAGTCATCGTATTATGGTAGTGATATAGGTTCTATAAAATAGGTACAATTCTTTAAAATGTTGACATAATAATAAACGTAGTGTGTATTGTGTAATATGTAGACTTTAGTTATAAGAAAGTCATGATATATAATGTTAGTTTATATACCAAAATGTATGAAAATATTTCTATAAAATTGTTATTTATAAAATGTTATTTTGTTATAAAAATATCCGGTGCATGCTTGCATGTGAAATGTTTCTACAGTAAAACATTAGCCTTTTCTATCTATATTCTATAATTCTGATGTTTAGATAACCAACTTTATGTTAACATAAGTGAAACTTATTCTTCTTTTAGACATTTAATTATCATTATTTATTATTTGACAGTATTTTTTACTTCAGTACATATTGTCGTTTCAAAGTACAGAAAACAATTAGGATTATTTTGTTTAATTATATCTTCAGAATACTGCAACTGCATTTAAAATTTCATTCCACAATTTTAGATGATTAAAGTGAGAAAAACTTTATTAATAAATAGAAGGATTCAGTGTTTTCAGTAATTATAAAATACTAAACATTGATATAAGTCACAAGTTCAATCTTTATTCATTTATTCCCTTGATCAAATTTTCATTACACCGTGATAGTATTATACCTTCCAATGCATACCATCATTCTTAAATGGGCAAACCATTCTATCATACACAACATAAACCAGCATTCAATGCAGTATTCAACTAATTGCATTTTTGTAGTTAAGTCATGTTAAACCAAATTCTATATATTAATATGGTATTGGTATACATCTAGTTTTTATTAATATTACGTTAGTTTAATAGTTATAGACTTACACAAATGTTGGAACCTATCTTTATTGATATAATAATACTAGACCAATATGTTTATCAGTTTAACATATTGGTATACTTACTTAGTATTATTATTTTTATATTGAGCAGTTGTTAGGCGTATCAATGTTTATAATCTATATTTTTCATTAAAAAAAGTATAAAAAAGACTTACATACTTATATACAATCACTACAAATATATCTGCCTTATGCAAGGTTAAACACCATATCTGCCTTACTAATAAACATCTCACAAAGTATCCATAGTTTTTAGCTCAATTGTTATTTGCAATATTTTTTATCATTGCAAAACACAATTTTCTTATGATTTAGTTAATTATTTTAATTATATATTCTTATAATTTGATACGCATAGCATTTGCTTAAATATTGCACGATTTAATAGGAATGTTAAAATTATTTTTTATGTGGTTATGTAGATGGAAACTGTTGTTGTGATCTTTATTAATATAGTCAGGTGCCATTACTGCAGATTTGTGTATTTTATCGTATATGTGACGGCTTTTATATTATTCACAACCATCACTCTATGATTTAGCAACAATTTGCTTTTCACTGAAACCGCATACCTACTTTTTTATATGTAAAAATATACTGCCTTTTTATTACAAGTATTAATCAAATGTGTAACATTATTTTATGCGGTTATTTTGATGAGGTTACGGTGATAAGTGAAACGCTATATTCGCTTTTACATGGAAGCATAAGTATTGTGATAGTGATGTCTACGATGCTTAATATTTATATTATTTTTTTAATAATAAAAGATTCAAATATGATTGTACTTTCATTGTTCAACCTAACATGTGCCATCATGAGGGTCATTGCCAAATGTGAGTGTTCGCTTTTTTCACAGATTCAAGTTGGTGAAGCGATCAATTATCAATTATTTCATAAATTATATTATTGAAACATCAGATATAAAAATGTACTTAGTTGTGAAAGAAATATGATAGCTTCGAGCTTTTTTTAAAACTACACAATACAGACGCTTGTAATTTTTGGTAAGTTTTTTTTTACTTCATTTAAAGCATGCTCGTTTTAATGTAGCATTTCAGTTTACATAAAACATTGTATTGATAATAATATCCTTACAATTGTATTTAGATTGCACTATATTTTATTTTGCATGTTCATCATTCACTCTATGCATTAGCATGATCCGCATTATATATTTTTATGTGAGCATGAAAACACTGAACTGTTCTAATGTATAACTAAAGTGACTAACGATTGTGCTTCTGAGCAGTTGCTCATCAACAAATATTTTGGTTTACAATAAACGGTGGGATAGGATTTAACTGTGACTTTAACATTTAAGTTATTACATGTACATACATACATACAACGAACGGCGGCATTTATTATTGTATATAATATAATTTCTTTTATAAAACCTACACTTATGGATTTAATAATAACTTCAATTAGGCCTGGGTTGAATGATTTTCACTGTTCACACGCCTGCTCATCTGACTACCACAAACTGACAAACCGCAATACACTTTGAACTTTATGTGTATGGCATATGGTTGAACATTTGTTAAAGAAATTTGACAGTTTTGGATAGGTTAATGTGCAGGCGTCTGTATAGATCGCGCCAAACTTCTAGTCCCCTCTGGTAGGCTACTCTTGACGCAAACTCAATCTCAATACAATTAATATGTATCGATATTGGGATAAGTTTCGCAATTTCGGAACGCCCCATCTCGATAATAATTTATTCACTCAATTTCCACGCAATTTGATTCCAATGTGGCGCTATTGATTTTTTAGATTTGTGATTGGAAATTGATTATTGCAATTGTGGTTCAAGAGTTGGCGTTATTCGCGTCGCGCGTCAGGCGTCAAAAAATAGGCGTCAGTAGGGCGAAGGCGGGGACGAGCGGTAGGGCCCGACTGTACAGCTGCGCAACGAAGCAACTTCAGAGGGGACTAGAAGTTTGGCGCCATCTATAGATAGATAGAATAGAATAGATTGTATACCATGAAGCTGTAGGTAAAACTGGAGACCTGTTAGTTGAAGCAAGCAATTATTATAGCTATCTCACTCCTCTGGTGAAACCTCTCTTTTTAGGGTAACCCTTACCAATTCATAAAAATCAGGACTTAATAGTACTACGAATCACTTGGTTAATTAGTTTATTTACAGCCGAAATTAATAACCTATTCTCAGCAAGAGATAGGCCTACTAGAGATTTATTGCTTATTTCTGTTTTTTCTAGAAAATAACAGCGGTTGCTAGGTAACTAAACTAAGATAGGCCTATCTCTTACCAAAGATAGGTTATTAATTTCGGCTGTTAGGGGTTGATCTTATAGATGCCGGAATCATAATCCAAGATAGTAAAGTGACTGCGAGTGACTGCGGGGTTGTGGGTGCTACACAAGATTCAATTATAAGTCTGCGTATTATATTTTGTGCCATTCTGATTGGAATGAATTTTATTTAGTGTGTAAATACTATGACAAGTGGTAATAAAAAACAACAAGAATGGATATAAAATTAAAATTATTTATTAAAAGTGAAGTTAATTTTTTTTAAAGTCAGCTCACTCAGTACTATTGTTATTAATTGTAGCTCTACCACCACACTAGCCTGGATACCAACTACTTCTACAATCACGAACTACACAACAATTTATGATTATTCTAATGCAAAATTATTTATGTATCTGAAAACTTGAATAGAAAAAATAATGAGTGACAAACAAGTGATAACGGGTTCGTGTGTTAGGCCCCCGGTGTGTGACGCCCCCGTGGTGGAGGCACCCGATTTTCAATTAAGTTATAACAGGCGATTTTGTCGTAATAAAAGTCATTTGTACTACATACAGGCAGCAACAAAATGTTTCTGAACTAAATAAGTAATTTAATTTCACTGTGAAATTTCATGTTTATGATTATTATGAGTATGATGCGTTACAGGTATAATTATCTGATTATGTACAGTCACCAGGCACTAAGATGTGACTATCAACGGCCTGCAAAAATATCTGATCATTTGTGGAAGACATATATATATATGACGATCTAACACGGTATAAGTATGTGATGATTTGTCGCCGGTACAAATATAACTTTTCGATAATGGCATAAGTATCTGACACCGGGCCGCTTCTAAATATATGACATTGCACAAAATCAAAATTATGTAACCCACCACCAGCATAAATATTTATTCACTGTGAACATACGAGTATAACCATCGGATCACAGATGGACCGCATAAATATCTAGCATGATACAAAATCTAAAATATGTAATCAATCTGCAAATATGAACTTTATCTTGTTGTCTTACGAAAATATTTTCAGTACATAGACCTGACGTTTTATGGAAAGAGTGCAGACTTATCAGTGCATATATGTCCGTCGCACGTTTCAGGCTATCGCAAGTTTGACAGATCCCACGCTATTAAATAAAATTGCTAACTGGAACTAGGTAAGTATGTAGGTATGATTATGTAAATCATCCTAATATTTAACTGTGACTTTTCTCTTAGGATCTGTGATTTTGCACGTTAATGTTGCAATATTTTAATGTTTAATTATTTTGTTATCAATGTTGTAAATATTTAAGTAGATACCTATATCATTTATAAGGTATTCAAAATTACCTTAATTACATTTTATATTAAGTACTTTAAATCATCTGATTTTATCAAATGTGATTTTAAATTGTAACTTGACTAATGTGATATTATTAGATAAGCAAATTGTTGTTTCACTGACATTATTAATAAAGATTTATATTAAAAAACTAAGACATTGATCATTAAATTTTTCAAATAATTTCATGTAGACACTTATAAACATTTTTATAATAGGTTACACTTTGCTATCTGACTGTACTTTTGATAAAAATATTCAACTTATAAATTTTATCGCACTAAAACGAAATCGGGTGCCTCCACCACGGGGGCGTCACACACCGGGGACCTAACACACGAACCCGTGATAACAAGGCTGCTTCAACAACAGGCCTCCAGTTATCTACAGCTTCACGGTCTGTACATTCATAATCAACATAGCACCGTACTTTGGTAAAATTCGAATAAGGACTACTTTTAAAGAAGTGCAGATGACTGCACCAGTAATATCTGAATTTTACTCAATTCATAAGTGTACTATAACTTACAGACCTTGTTTTAATATTCCTTGGGTGTTGCAAACAGTGAACAAGGCGCAGGCGCCGCCGCCGCCGCTGCGGGTGCCGCTGGAGGGCTGGTCGGGCACCTCGAGCGCGTGCTAGCAAGAACGGGGGGCCCCCGCCCCCCCAGCCACACGCGCTCCCCCTGCCCCGCCTCCATCCGCCCGCACCCCGCACCTCGCCCCCGACTCGCACCCGGCGCACGCTCTCTTGTCCGTAGCCCACGCGCTGCTCTGTCCGGCTGGCACCATCGCCAACCCCGCAGTGCCCCGCCGCGCCACCCTCGACCGCCTACCCATAGACGAGCTCACCATGCCCGACGGCGAGGTCAGCGACCTCCGGGACGTCTTTGACGAAATCAATCGACTTTGCGACACGATGAAGACCTCCTACAAAGGTTCGGCCGAAGTGGACGTGCCTACCGAAGGCACACCGCAAGACGATTTGCATCGCGAAAGTGAAATTCAGTTCCAGAAGGAGACCGATCACGAAAGCTGTAGCGTCTCCCAGAGTGAAGGTACCGTCTCTAATGACTTTGACTTTGTACAAAATATGTTTAGTGAAAGTAGATTCGTGATTCACAACGAAGATGCCGTATCTCGCGAAGATATAGCAGTCTCTTGCGAAAACGAGGTCTTTGACTTGGACCCTGCGATCAGTGAAGATGTATTCGCGTTTCAAGAGGCTGAAAGTGTGCTTTGCGATATATCTACGTTCGAGAACGTTTTCGCCAAATGCAAACCTCCGCGAATCTTAGCTGTACGGGAAGACGTACGGGTAGAAGAATCGATTCGAGAAGAACTCATAAACGAAATACCCCTGGAGCGGGCTCCCTACGATCCCTTTTACGAATTAATAAGTCCTGAAGCGTCATTTCGAACGATCGAACTAATAAATCGCGGACAGAACTGGAGTGATTCTCTAGCATCGCTTCCGGTGGAGTCGGCGTGCGAGCCGGCGAGCGAGATGTACTACACGGCGTCGTCAGAAGTGTCCCTGCTCTCCGATACAGAGGTTCCTTTGGTGGCTGATAAGCCAGGAAGTGAGGATTGCTTGGACGGCAAGGACGACACGGCCGAAGATAGAAAAGACTGCGTCATAGCAGGCCACGTGGCCGCCATGAGAGAACGCTTCGAGAGCATGACGCGAACGAACACGCCCTGCCCCGACCTGATGCGGTCGATGTCGCCTTCCCACGATGTCTTCAGAAATATCACTCCCTCACCTGATCGTCTAGGCTAGTATAATTATATAATAATGTCGTAATTATAGTGTAGGCACTTGCGAAAGTCAAGATTTTTGTAACCTCTTTTGAAGTGTTCAGTATTTGTAATGCGTATTCACCGGTTGCTACGTTGCTAGTCTTAGTGTATAATCATCTAACGTATATTAGAGAATTAACGTGCCAAGGTGGTTAACACTTAGCTAAAGGGTTGTGATTGTTTTTTTGTAGGTCCATCTTACTGCAATTTATTGAACAGGTACATATCGTGAAATATTGCTTAGTTTAGTTTTACTTATGTAGGCATTTTATTGGAATCGTAAAATCTTTATTCTACATTATATTATGATGATCATGGCCGCTCAAAATATGTAGTATAATTAACTTACTCCTAAATTAATTAAAGAAAAAAAAAATATTTGTAACAACTATATTCAGACCAAGTACCTAGGACTTAGGAGATAATAACATGCTTGTAGCTTTTATGTACACTAATATCCATCGCCTTATAACTTTTATAAACAATGTATGTATAGAGACGGTTTAGAATAATAAAAAGCCTGTGTACACTGTGTTTGTGTGTGTAAATGTTTAAAGACGGATTCATGTTGACTAAAATATGCAGTGGGCCTTAACTGTATGCGCAGTTTTAATAAACACGAAACTATATTTTACTCAAATAAATTAAAATCACCGCCCTTGGCTTTGTCTTCTTCAAATTGATGATGTCAGAATTAGATTCTCGTGAACATGACAAATGTTGCTCTTGGATCCAAGAGGTCAATAAATTTTACGAATGTTCGTTTTGTTTTAGCTGCGTTAATCTGAGATAAAGGCAAACAAATGTTATCACACTAATATTATAAATGCGAAAGTTGTGTGTGTGTGTATACATATTTGTTGCTTCTTCACGCTGCAACGGATGGATGGATTTGGATGAAATTCGGCATACAGATAGTTAACCTGGATTAACACATAGGATTTTTATCCCGATATTCCCACGGGAACGGGAACCACGCGGGTGAAACTGCGGGCGGCCGCTAGTAAAGACATTATTATATGCATGTTTATTTTATCCTATATTGTGAAACAACCTAAGTACCTATCATTATTTGTGTACTTTCCCATTACGGTCTAGCTGGAAGAAATCTTATCATGGAATAATAATCAGCGCATATATACTTATTGTTTGTGTTTACATAAATTATTAAGAAACTGTCAATACAGTTAAGCCCCATAATAACCCGGTCAAATTAGCCCAAAAAATAGGGGTACCCTTGCATTAATTCACAAGCTGAAAATTTACAGGCACGTAAGGGATACCACTCTAATGAAATCCTGAAAAGTCGAAGTCTGAAGAGCGTAGTCATGCATATAATGGAGAATACAGCTCCAGCTAACTTTCGAATGGCTTTTCTCAGAAATGGTAAATATTAGAGAAAAAAAGTATAAGGATAATTTTACCTGATCTACAATTTTAATCGGAGCTATTTTTATCGTAAAACTAACCGTTTGGCCAAAAAATTCAAAAAACCCATTTTTGCGAACCATGACATTGAATAAATTTTTTTGCACACACGGGATCAACGGGGACTTTTCAGGATTTTATTAGAGTGATATCCCTTACGTGCCTGTAAACTTTCAGCTTGTGAATTAATGCAAGGGTCAATGTCTATTTTGACCGGGCTATAATGTGATTATTATATGTTTTGAATGCCTGTCAAAGAATTTAAAACAGTTGCCAATTGAGGACCCTGGTATTATTTTAACGTTAACGTATTGTTTCAAATGTTGCCATAATTAGGTTTAATTGTTGTAGGATTAATTTTATTAACAATAGTTGTTTCAAATTATCTGTTGTGATTTTTTACTTACATATTTAATTGAATTTTACAGTTTATTCTGCAGAGATACTAGTTATTTTATGAATAAGCCTGTTGTATTGAAATATCTGTATGTACTTATGTGTAAGGGTTTGGTATTATAATTTTCAGATTAATGGTCATAGTGATAGTTGTCATGTATAAGAATACTGTTATATGTACAGACGAGACCTTTTTATTATTGTATTGTAATTCAATACCTTTATGGCTTTATTAATAAAATTATTATTTCAAAATCATTTTTATGTCTATTTAACTAGTGGTATCTGGTAAAAACGCGTATAGACGATGGGCGGTCACGTCATGGCATGGTTGTCTATAGCAATAGAAAGCATGGAATATGAAGAACGCGTGCATACGATAGAGCCCGCCGGACAGCGAGTCATGCCACGACAAGTGTCGACGCCCTACGACCGCGCGTACGTAGATATAGCGTAGGCGCGGTTTTTTGTCCAATGGGTTTAACGTCAGTCATCTGCCTGCACACATTCAGTCAAGCGAAATAGCTGCGCTCGCGTCGTCGTGCCTACTTAGAGTCTGGAGAGTAGGCACCATACAATGAGAGAAATAACGGAAACTGCAGTTTTTGCACACTTAGGACAAATGAGTTGAATTATATAGTGTTATTATTGACTTTTAGTGTATGCATATCTGCTAGCTTGGGTCGATGACCAAAATGTACAGATACAACAGCCACAGCCCGTTCACCCTAACGAAGCCTTGTTCTTCGATTTTAAAATTACCCTTTGTGATCAAGTGTTAACGGGCTCTACTCTAAGACCTCTGCCTCGAATTTTGGGCGGCAGGATATTTTGCATAAAATCAAATAGACCGGCCCTCGAAAACAGCAGCGCGGCGGCGGGTGACGAGCGGTGCACTCCAGCCCCGCCCGATCCTCTAAATGTCACTACACATTTACAGAATACACTAAACATGCACACTAGCTTAGGTCCAAGACACCGTACTCGTAGAACAAGGGTACGAAGAACCGGTTCACACGCGCTCTATACCAGGTACAGACATGTACCTGGGCGCTTCTCTACTCCTCCACGGCCCGGTCTACCCGAGCCGGGGTCAGAGCCTTTAGAGGCGCCCTCGGGTGGTTCCGCCCCCCGATCCGATCCGAACCCTTCGGAGAATCTAGTAGGGCACGGGGACGCGCACTAGTGCGCGATGCCGTTCCCTCTAGAAAACCTCCGAAGGCGATTCGTATCACACGGCTTGAGGGACCCTTTACCTTCCTCGCCACCCCCAAAAAAGCCCGGTGAAGCTGAAAATGCCGTCTGAGGCAATCAGCACACTCAAAAAAAAAAAAAGGTGCACTCCAGTCAAGCGGTGACCGCCCGTTTCTGCAATAATAGTAACACCTCGACTACACAACACAACGCGCGCTGTAGTGCCGCGCGATCTACCTACTGGCACAAAATAGAGAGGGTTCAGAAAGCCCGCTCTGGCCGTTCTTGAAAATAACTACCTAAACTGGCTAGACTACCTAGGGTTGCTACTGTACTAACTTCGAATTTTGAAATAAGTAGGTTAGGTGCTTCATGTTTACACATGTATCTTATTATACCTACATGCCTAAATGGGTAGCAGAACATTATTTATCTAAAAGCATGTTCATAAGTTCATAAAACATATCGACTCTACTCGAGGTCACACACGACGATAAAAGTTCAAACTATGGTGGCTCGCCGCCATTTTACGTGCATTGTGCTATGGTGTTATATATCTATCTGTTATACCTATCAGCGTAGCGAAGGTAAGTAGGTACTACCAAGATTCATGCGTCTCCTGCGCTTGGGCCGCCCGCGCCCCGACAAAGAGAATTAGATAAGTACCTATTAGGTACCTAAGTACACCTATCACATTATTAACCTAAAACACTGGTGCTATACCTACCAGCGAATGATAAGTTCAGGAAAAAGTACCTATAAGTCCATTTCTGCTGAGTTTGAATATGCAATAAACAATGAATGATTGATCGTTATCAAAACTTATCTATAGGTAGGTACCTACTAACAAGAGAAAACCGAGTTTTACCTACCTTTCAACATCTTTAGGATACGTGAAGAACGTATAATCACAATTTCGAGTTGTATTCAAACATCCAAAGACACTGCAACTGTAATAATGACGAGTATCCATTTTTTCAATGCGTAGCTAACAATAGTAACGTGATAGTAACAATCGCGCGACAGCCGGACTGAAAGCCAGGCTGAGACTGCCTGAGACGGCCTGTAAACGCAACGTCAATGTGAGCGTGAGCAAAATGGCGCTTAGTTCCGAGCGGACCATCTGTCCGGGCGCGCCGCGCGGCCGTATACTTAATTTGTGCTACTGGTTTCGAGAACGGGTCTGCGTTGCCCGCCCCGCTCCCGTAAAATTCGAGGCAGAGGCCTAATACCCTGTGTATTCATCAGAGTATAATTTTCGGCGGGTGCTACATATTGTAGGTACTCATTTTAATTTAGCGAATTAGCTTTCATCTTGCTATAGCTACCACTATCTTATCTAAATCTCTCGCCATTAACATCTTTAAAATAAACAAAAGTATTTAACTATTGTTCCTAATATAAAATTAATCGTAGTTTCACCAACTTAATGTAATACGATGTTTAATAATAGTTATGGCGACATTATAGATAAGATGGTAGCCGCTAGTCAGACGGACTCAAAACCAGCCCTTTTACCAACCAATCTGACTACAATCATAAGCACCATTGGCTAGGAATCGAACCTGAAATGTCGAGGATTAAAACAGATGGTATAAGGGGCGGCTTGGCTTATCCAAGGCGCTCAAGTTACATTCACAAAAGTTTCAAGGCTTGTCACCAATTTTCTTGGCGCTCCTCCACACTTCAGTTGATCCGACTATTGTCGTATGGGTTTATTTCCGTATATGCCACTACAGTTTTAAAGCCTGTACTCGAAAAACCTGGACTCCATCAACGCAGGGATGGACAAAGGTGAAATTTGACATAAACAACCAATAAGATTTAGTTTTTTACCCATTGCTTCTTCGGCTATTGGTCGATTACAGCACATCTCTACTTTACCGCCCATCTCCGCTTTGTAGTGTGGGGGCTAACTGGGACATTTGTAGGCTGATGATTGGTCTCATAATGCGACTGACTGCTCTCGTGTGTGCCAACAGCAGAGTGACAGTATGTTTTGAGGATCTACTGGTTTGTTTATTAGTACAACACTTAGTGCCTTACAAATAAATAAAGAATAAGGTCCGAATAGTTATTCCGTGTTTTGTCACTTTTACTCTAATTTGAAAGTACGTTTACATGATCGGAACAAAACAAGGAATAACTATTCGGACCATAATCTTTGTTTATTTGTAAGACACTTAGTATAACACAATTGTAAAAAAATTTGTTTTAATTTTCGGACCATGTTACTGCTAGAGCTACGTTCATTAATTAAAATTAAAAGAGTTTAATTATTAAACAAAAATACACTATTTAATTTTATTCAAACTTTAGAGTTTTTACATGTCACGCTATCAATTATTTACAACCAATGAATCAGTAAGCGTCTTACAAATAAACAAAGAATAAGGTCCGAATAGTTATTCCGTGTATTGTCTCTTATAATTTGAAATGATTTTTACATGACAGGAACAAAACACGGAATAACTATTCGGACCTTATTCTTTGTTTATTTGTAAGGCCCTCAGAGTATAGTAAGTACTGTTTGCATACAGGAACTATGTAGTTAACACTTAAGAACGTGCTTCTATCATGGAGCACATTGACAAGGGTAAAAATTAAAAGCGAGCTTCGTGTTCATAGCATTTAATCAGTAAAATAGTCAAAATTCTACAAGAATAGGCAAACGTCACAACTTCACGTGGAAATGCTTAAGAAAAATTTCAAGGCAGATAACATTAACGTTTTCAATTATCCTTACACACATCGTAACACCAAAAAATTAAGAACCGATTTTCACTACAGAAATTGCTGTCGATAGTCTATGTGAGAGCTCTGTGATAGGTAGGAGGGTGATCGACGAGTGATCGCTAACTCGCTATGGGACAGGGGGCCGCCAATCCAACAACGCAAGTTGTGACAGCTAGTCGCCTGCGGGCCGCAGGGAACTGCCGGCCCAACCTCGCGCTCGGGCGACTCGCGTCACCTGTCCCGACCCGGCCGGCTTACCTGGCGTTAGTATCCGTCACCGCGTTATAGCAACAGCGTGGACACGGGTCAAGCGGACATACGAGTACTCAACGAGCGCCTACCTTCGCTCGGCCGGCGTCGGGCGGCTATCGGTAGCGCGGCTGCATCATGCCGAGCCCCGGCATGCCGCCCGGGAACATGGCGCCCATCTGCATCATGCCGCCCGGCAGCAGCATCCCTGCACACACAAGCGGGTTAGGGCGGGCCAGCGCGCGGGGCAGCAACAGGGGACCGTGGTCCAACACACGGCGGAGCCGTTGTGACTGCTGAACAATCGCCTGTCGCCCGGACCGCGCCCGGACCAACACCGTCCATCCATGCGACCGCGCCCGGGCACCGGCGCCGGCGGTGCGGCGCGGGCACTGCTGATACCGAACACTGTATGGATGCTGTGGGTGGTCGCGCGTCTACGGTCACATGTATGCACTCAAGTGTGGCGACTGATTTAAGGTGCAGTATAAGCAAAGGAACACAGGTAGGTAGGATAAATAATTCACATGAAAAATCACACTTTCAAAATACTCGGCGATGTCAACGTATCCGTAGTTCATGCATGTTTTTCAGTGTGATCCGATATGGTTGCTCGAAGAATCCAATTCAGCCAACGACTATTAACTCTTCGTTTCATGCACATTGTAAAGCGACAAAACTACTGTACGTAAATATAATATTAGTGTACCCACCCGTAAAACCGACAAAAGTCACTTTAAATGACACTACGAGAAAATCGAGACAGTAATAAGATAAGAGCTACTACAATAAGCAAATCCATTAAGGAATGTGAATAAAATTACCGCTCATTTTTCATTCCAATCCTCCGATAGTGCGGATGGCACATCAAAATCACAGTTTTACTTTTGGCAGTGTTTGGCTACAGATCGTCGAATCATATGGGGGGGTGAGATTTCGCCCGGCGTGTTAGTGGGGTGTTAGGGAAGTGTGAGTATCGGACAAGCTGTTATGTGTTTATATTACGAGATAGAGAGACAGAGATGACGCTGTCGCGGCAGAACCACGCGGCAGCCATTCGAGTACAGTCCAGTGCTAGGGCATACAACACAGAGCGGCACCCACCGGGCGACAACGACGCAACTCGTCTCACAGCCGAGCACTTCGCTCTTGTGCTGCTTCAACTAGCCAATTAAGCCGAGAGCTCGTCCACGCTTTCAAAACATAATCCATTATAGGCAATTATTATACTATCTAAAGCTATTTTATATCCTACCTATCGCACTGTCCGGGGTTCGATAGCCGTGGAAAATACACAAGGATTCACAGTGATCTAATTATGATTTATTTAAAACAAAACACTCATTTTCCACGCAGATGTAACATGTTATCGTCATAATACAAAATGAAGTCAGCGTCATTTATAATAATTTTGAGCAAACTTTATAAATAAACTGAGGTTTCTCATAATTCGTATCATATTAGGTTGGGGAAAAAGTCTTTTCGCATATAGTATGTATGAACTTGTAATAAAATCTCTTTGGCTATACTATTTGTTTCTGGCTGGTTTTGGTATCATTAAAAGTTTAAATTTTAAAGAAGATAATTCCAAATTCAAATTAGGAAAAAGTTGTGATTTTAATTTGTTTTTCTTACTGTCAAGATGAGTGAATCTAATGAAGAATATCGATACGTTTTAAAATTTTACTACAAAAAAAGTAAAAATGCAAAGCAAGCCGCGAAAAAAATTTGCGATGTTTATGGGCCTAGTGCAGTCTGTGAGAGTAGCACAAATTTGGTTTAAGCCTTTTCAATCAGGAAACTTTGATGTCAAAGATGCACATCGCTCGCATGTAAAATGGATGCCATTTTTGAATAAGTGGAGCAACATCGGCATATCAGTAGAGTTACGACGTAGCTGAAGAACTGGAAATTGACCACAAAATAGTTTTGGCGCATTTGAACAAAACTGGGTACACAAAAAAGCTCGATATTTGGGTACCTCACGAGCTCACTGAAAGAAACCTAATGAACCGTGTACTCATTTGAGATTCTAATAAAGAACGATGTAATGAAACCGAACCATTTTTGAAGAAGCTGATATCTGGTGATGAAAAGCCGGTCAGGCTTTTCAGACTGTGGCGAAACCCGGGTTAACTCGCAACAAGGTGATGCTGTGTGTGTGGTGGGATTGGAAGGGCATTATTCATTATGAGCTGTTACCACCAGGCAAGACCATCGATTCTGAACTCTACTGCGAACAACTGATAAGATTATAGCAAGAAGTTGAGAGAAAGCGGCCGGAATTTATCAACAGAAGGGGTGTAGTTTTTCATCATGATAACGCTAGACCTCACACATCTTTAGCCACTCAGCAAAAATTAAGAGTTTGGCTGGGAAGTGTTAATGCATCCGCCGTATAGTCCTGATCTTGCACATTCAGATTTCCACCTGTTTCGGTCTCTTCCGATTTTTTCTAGGCAGTGTCAGGTTAACATCACGAGAGGACTGCCAAAACCACTTGTCGCGGTATTTTGATCAGAAGCCCCAAAACTTCTATAGCAATGGGATCATGTCCCTACCTACAAGATGGCAAAAAGTTATTGAACAAAATGGCACCTACATACTTTAGTTAAATGTAAATAAACGGTTTAAAAAAATGTTTTGAATTTTCTTAAAAAATGCGAAGAAACTTTTTCCCCAACCTAATATAATTATTACTATAAAACGCACCCATCTTTGTTATTCTTAAATTAATTAAATGCAAATAATACTTTCAAAAGCATGTCATAATATATTTTTGTATGCCAATCGTAATTCAATACAAAAATATAGACATAACTATGAAAACAATCGTCTAATAATATTTATGATACGCCTGGCTTCAATTTAGGTTAGAATTTAATATAAATATATTAAAATTACATTTACTTTCACGATTAGGCTTTATCAGCTAGATTGAAAGATAACTCTCCTAGACTTGGACCATTTTTACATCAAAAATACAATTTATGTTAACAAATACAAAAAAATATTGTGTGACATATTTGAGTATGTGACAAGATTACTTGAATACTATTATTATCCTAACATTTGATATCTTACTTAACTTTCATAACTACATAACACTGCTCGTAGGGCTTCACATTAAATAATACACAAAATTCATAAAAAATAACTATCTTAAACAGTGAAATATCCTAACATAATATATCAAAATTCAAAATTCAATTCAAATTCAAAATCATTTATTCAGTTTAGGCTACAAGTAGCTCTTATGAATGTTACTATGCCATCGGTTCGTAAGTCTACTCTGGGCGGGAGATCTTGTACTGAGAAAAAATATCCATTTGAATATATCCATTTGATTGAATTGGAATTTTATAATTCCAAGAACAGACATGTCAATGAATGAGTTTAAAAACCTCTAACCCTACACTTCACAATATATCTATTGATAATATTATGTGGAGATTGTCCTCATCAAGATGGATGTTTGTGAATCGCAAATCGTAAACAATTGTTGAGAAATTGTATGTTGTAAGACTGAAATAAGTGTGAAAACCAAATGGATTGAGAAAAATATGTTTTTTTTGAAATGACATTATTATTGTTTTCTAAATTTTACGAGAATACTACACACTGAAATGGAACTTTTTATACGGATCTACTTGCATTTATTTTACATATTATGACGGTATTGCCGGCTTTTACACTTTAAAAAATAAAACACCAAAACAAAATTACATTTTGCATGTTATGTGACCGAGTACTTTCCGCCTTTTGTTTATGATGAAACTAAAGTAACAAAAGGTTACAAATAAAATCTACTCATTACTTTTATCAAAGCAAAAGATGACTTCTCATCTAGCTATCTAAATCCAAACTTAAACCTTTTAATTCGTTTTAACAAAAATAACACTTGTCATTCCAAAAAAAGCAACTCACTATCCACACAAAACTATATCTTTGCAATAGTTGCGATTCACCAACATGTATCCATTTCCCCACAATGAAAGCACGAGCGCGGTTCGGGCTACAACATAATTACTGTGGAATCGTACCGATCGACCTACGAATTAACTGCACTGCTTCAGTTACTTACAAACATTAGTAAGGTTTTCATAAATCGATCTACCTCTATCGTGTTGAGCGCGCTATAATTAGAGCTGTTACCGCACGCGCGCTTCCATTTTGGCTGCTCCTAACGGTAGGCGTCGTACGCTTGGTAATACTGACCGGGCTGTATGGGGCGCATGAGGTTGAACTGCGGCATGACGGGCAGCACGCCCATGACGGGCGGCATGGAGACGGGCACGCCCACGCGCATGGGTTGCTGCAGCATCACCGGCATCACGGGCCGCCGCATCTGGCGCGCCATGGCCGCAGACATATGCGCCGCCACCTACAATGTGCACATGTCGCTCACGGGACGGTAATCGGGCTACGCGCATTTAACTTTGAGGTCCAAGACTCGGAAAAGGCTGTGTATAGTTTTTTTTTTTAATAATTGAGGATGCTTTTATATGTATTCGAGCCGAATATGGAGCCAATTATGAAGACCATCCACTAGAGGCGTCCGGTAAAACTCGGGTGCGTGCACGCTCGCGTGTTTGTTTAGAAACGTACGAGCAGCGCTTATTGGCGCGGGACGGATTGTCACATACAGAACACTAGCGGCTCGAGTTTTACCAGGCACCCTAAACCAACCCAATAGACAATACCACAGACTATTGGTCGATTAACACCAATTTGTCTTTTTTTGAGGATCGAACCCATTCATTGAATAGCTTTATTTTCAGCTAATGGGTTGGCTTAAAGGATTGTCTTTTTATTTGTAGAAAATGCTAAAATAAAAGATGCAACAATGCTTAATTTTATTTTTTTTATGCAAGTAAAAACTGTTTTTAATGTTATGACTTTAAAAAAGTAATTGAGCTTGGTTGTCATTCTGAATTTTCCGAATCTTTGTATGGCCATTTGGAAGCATTACTAAATATTGTTTTTTACGATGTCCGATAAACGTCCAACGTGAAGAATGCGAGCGGCACACATGTAACGCTAGCCATTGATATGAGATTCAGATTAAATATTGTTCCCACTGACGTAAACGAACATAGCACGCAAAGTACAATCTGATTGATAATTCGAGGAATAAGATCTGTCTGATAATTAAGAGTTATAATAATAACAACTTTCACACATCAGTATTTGTATGAAATACTAAATACAAAATACACTCATGCAAGTCATTCACATAATCTATAATAATTAAATATATAAGCATTCCTTAATTTAAATCAACAGTTTTATTTAATTTGAATTTAGAGAGATGGCGTAATATACTATATTTTACTTTAGGATTTAGAACACATACTAGTGGATTTAAAATATGGGTGTAGATAGAATACATTCCTGACCCTTCCCTACGGCAAAGTTTCTGTCCTTCCAATTATCAATCGGACTTAGTTTATGTAAAACAAATAAAGATAGAAATTTTACTGAAAGTTTTAGACTTCAGTCTGTGTCATAAGGGATTCCAAAACTTGTTCAACAAAAAAAAAATTGTCTATGTTCGCCTATCAAAGCCTGCTTAATGCGAGTTTTTATTGATCATAAACAGAGTTAGAATAAACTAGAATTTGGATGACATCGAAGCAGTTACAAGTTACACAGGTCCGTCACTAGGTGGCGTTGCTTCGCTTGTAAGGGTAAAAGTTGTAGTTTAATCTAACTTTGTTGTATGGTGAAAAAAGCCCGTACATAGCACACTGTACCTACTAACCAGCGATCGGAATAGGTAGACTATATTTTACCTAACCTTCACGACAGACACAACATGAAGCAGTTAATACCACGGAATTTGGTATTTCCCGAAATTCCGATATGATTGAGGTTGTTTTAAATATTTAAATTCGACAATCCCAAATCCCACTATAAATTTACGTAAAAATTACCGGTATCGAATTCAGTGGTATCAACAGCTCCATCTTATATCTTGGTAAAATTTAGGTAAATATAATATGCTTATTCTGATCACTGCTAATAACCGACTCAACAATAGCGCAACTGAATCTGAGGTGAGATATTTAGAGGTAGTGTGAAATATTGAGGACATGTGCGCCGCCACTCGCGAGCATGTGCCACATGTATTTACCGCTTGGGACATATACGCCGCCACCTGCAAACGTTACACGTGTAGTATACAGGCCACGTTCCACCAAAGCGAATCAAATGTCACGTTAAATAATGTCCAACATGTTGGAATAAGGATTAACATGTTATAATAACGTTAAGCGTGTTAATAAGGTATGTTAGACGTTGTACTACTCACGACGTTACAAACATGTTAAATTATAGACAACTATGTTAGAAACTGAACTGCACTTGTTTTTATTAGATAACATAAAAGGTTGGGTTAAAAATATATGAATGCACACACGTTTGTCATTGGCGTGTTAAGACTCGACACATAATAGAGAAATTTTATTGTCGAGTTTACTTTAAATAGTAAAGTAAGTAACCAACTAGAAGAATAACAGAAATACGACAGTGACACGCGGTGGGCGCTATAGTAGTAAGTAAGCAATTATTAACAGACTTATTATCATGTTATTTATTGTCTTTGAAGAATCCGATATTTCAGCAGAGTAACATACCATCACGAACACGGAATCACTGTAGTTAAGTTTAAACAATAATCAGTCATCCATTCGGGCGCTCTTACCACGAAAGAACCACTTTCTTCACTAATTAAACGAGTTTAACAAGAATTTGTATGAGGCAAAGAGCGCACCACCTAGTGACGTACTAGTGAAACCAAATTGGTACTAGATGGCGCTACATCGATTCTATACATATCGTAGTTAGCTTAATTCTTATTGAATTAAGAAAAAACTCTTACTCAGAATTCTGTATAATCAAACTCTAATCGAAATGCGAAACGTCACTTTTGTTCTTTGCGGATATTACATTCTCGATTGGTTTTATGGTACGTAGCTTTATGTCGAAATTGCCGTCTTATAATGCAACTACAATGAAATATCGGACTCATCTTACAAACTATGTACGCTCTGCACATGTATATATTATTTGCGATAAGAGTACGCTGCTTACTAGGTGGCGCTACTTCTAACCCAAACTGTATATAAATAACTCAATGAGGCACAATGCAACCTTTACTCTTTCAATGATTGTCATTATCAACTTTGATTATTCAAGTAAGTCAAAGTGAACTAGAAATTATATTCGGCCTATTTTGAATTCAAGAAAAAAAAAAGAATTTTCCCTAAAACAAAAACTACAAATTCTGTGCAAAAAATCACGTCGTTCCATTGCTGCGTTATAAACACGGGCAAACAAAAAGCAGACATCACATTTACAAAGTTAAAATGGCGGTACATACCTCAGCTTGGCTAGTGCTGGGGTGGTTCATCTGCGGCGCGGGCGCAGGCTGGGGCGCAGGCGCGTCCGGTCGAGGCTTCGGCCGGTAGCGGGCGCTGCGGGCTCGTATCTCTTCCAGTGAGACATCTTCAGGAGGGTGTACTATCTTGGAGCCGGCGCCGGTCGCCGTCACTAGAGGGCAAGCGTTCGCCGCAGGAGGTTTCACGTCACCATTCTCTTTGGGCTCCGCATTAGAGGTTGAGGTTGTAGGCGGTGCGCTTATTGTCGCGTTGCTGTGAATTAACGGATTTCAATCAAATTTCTTTTTTTCATATCTTTAATGTGTGGCCAATTATGTATCTTATTTTAAACTTTTGAACTTTCTCGTTCCATAAAAAAAAATAAAAAAAACGAATTAAATTGGAAATGTAGGGAACAAAAAAGGAAGCCGCAACTAAATAAGGTGTTCGCAAAATAGATCCAACATTAAATATTGTTTCGCTATAAAATGTGATAATGAAATCCGCTGAAACTAAATAAGGCGTTCGCAAAATATATCTAACATGAAAAATTTATTTGCTAAAAAATGCAACCCTAAAATTAGCTGCTACTGAATAATGCGTTCGCGAAATTCATCTAACAAAACCTAGAAAGTATTATTGAAGGTAATAGTACACAAACTATTGATAACAGTAAGAATAAATTTAATTTACAAGGATTTCTACTTTAACAACAATAAAGTAGCTGTTTAAGGCCCTAACATTTTAAATATAAATACAGCATAATTGTCAACATAATGAATAAAGCTTAAACATGCTTTAATGTAAATGTTTAAAAGTGGTAAAAAAAACGAACTTTTTATTCTTTGTTTATAAAATAACACCAGAAATGTCATGTGCACACTACAGAACTCCCGACTTTATTTTCAATGCAAGCAAATTGGCAATATACCAAAAATTTGGTACAATTACAGTTATTAATATAAACTTGAGAGGTAGTTATTGATTTCTTTCATATATATTTTTTTGTAAATACATTTAACACAATTTTACAAGTGTAAATATTATTGCATTAATTGCATGGAACCATTCAGCTGTTTATTAACAAACATGAGCCGAGTTTTTACATATTAAGCAATAGATGCAAGACCTTAATAAATGTTCATAATTAAGCACTCACCTATATGCTGGGAAAGTAGGTTTGTTAGGTTGTGAAGAAGCTATGCTTGCAGCTGGGAACAGTGGTCGCATACCAGGCATCATCATCCTAGAATTACACATTTACAAATTTTGTGACATAAAATTAAAAAATAATAATTGTAACATTACTTATATTGTAGATGTTATGACTAGAAAAAAATACCTTTGTGCCTGCATAAATGGTGGCATCATAGGGTTCATACCCATATGACCTGGATACATTCCTGGAGGCACTGGCCCCATAGGGGTAGGCAGTATACCTTGAGTCACATTTGAAGGGCCCGCTCCCAACTATTGTAAAAAAAAAAGTAAGAGAATTACTTTACAATATGAAGGCAGAATGTCAATTAATATTTATTTCAAGATTTAAATTACAAAAAGTAGTAAATGGCAAATTCAAGATTGTAAAATATACATACCAAAGCTGGTGTAGCTTTTTTCTTTGCAGCAGGTTCATCATCATCGCTGTCCTCTTCACCTTTTCCTCCACCTAAACAGATATTTTTGTTATAACTAGTCAAGCAAACATTAATCTTCTTTGAAGTGTTGAAAATATTTAACAAATTATATTAACCTATTGTTATATTCTTGCTTTATACACGCTAGTGACAATTCTACACACAGAAATAACATTTAAGCAAATAATGCATAAGTAGTAATATGGTTTTTACATACATTTTGGTCCGAAATCAACAGTCGTAATAATAAAAGAGTTATTAATACCTGATTTCTGCTTCTCATGTTCTCTTATATCTTCAGGTGGGATACCTTCCATTCCATAGATTTCTATTTCTATATTTGACCTATTTGGTAATGAATTTGGTACTTTGTCTATGGCTTCTTTGTGTACCTGTAAAAATCAAGTCACAAATTGTTTAGTTTTTAATATTATTTTATGGTAGATTTTATTTATTATCGAATTATTGAGGGTGGTTTTTAATGAAGTACTTTATTAGGAGCAGAATAAGACGCGCCAAAATGTCTAAAGATAAAACTACGCGCCGCATGCTCTGATCGTGGGCGGGCGGGGCGCTTGCCAATTTTGTGGGGCTGACGTACCTGCATGCAGTGTATTGACAAGCCTGGGCCAGTGTATAACTTCTTGTGACAAATGTGACATTTGAAATGTTTAGCTTTCTGATGCTGAATTAAAATTTTTTCGTCGTCGAACTCCCTGTTACAATACCTGAACAGTGCGCTAAGAAAATTATTTAGGTACTCGTATTATTCTTAATAAACATATGAATAGAAAGGGTGACCCACATACGAAGGTCAATTTCGATTTGTAATTCTGGTAAATTTATTGGAAAAGGATACCAGCACCAAGGTTTCGATGCCTTCTTCTTCTTTCGGCCCATGTTTAGAACAAGTCTTAAAAACTAACACAAATAACAGACAAAGGTTAAGATAATTACTAATTAATATTAATTTAACAACAGTATATCACAGATTTTTACACTTAAATTGAGATTAAACCAATTTTACTCATTACTTTACACTCGCAACGCAAATCGTTCAAGAAAGCAACGCAAAATGGCGGCCATATTTTACCAACGAACATCAGCTTCATTCTTTTCATGGCTTCATTCCGATTCGGCATAAACAACTATCAAAATAAAAAAGAGTGTAAAACACCACACCACATAGCAATTTCAGGCCATAGATAATTTAGAGTTTAGACTCATTAATATGATTTTTATTTAGACTCATTTTTCGCCAGGGGGTGGATTCGCGTTTTGGATTTTTTCTGATTTATTTTGAAGCCTTTTTGTAAATTAATCTGAAATGCGTGTAAAGTTTCAAAAATCGAAAGAAGTACTATTAAGTAAGATCTGCTTAACAAAGGCACTCTTTTTTAATCAAGAATTTAGATAATATTTGATCTCAAAAAATAATAAGAGAAATGGTAATGACGTTAGGCTAATGGCAATGATTTTTTGAGGATGGTAATGATTAGGAATGCTTGGTAATGACGAGCTTTTACGGCAAAAATAATAATTAAGTACCTGATACCTATTTTAGAAGACATACCTATGTATTTTTTTCATATATAAGTAGTTGCTAACTTGTAAATAAAACACTTACTTATAAATGTGTAAAGTTTAATAACACAAAAATTAAAATTCAACAAATCTCGTAACAAACACAATCTCGGTCTTTAATTTAACTATGCTATCATGGCTCAATCCAACTCGCCGAAATTAATCTACTCTTATGGCACGTATTAAGTTGTTAAGTAGGTAACTAAATTTTAACTTAACTTTAAGTGATTAATTGCATGTAAACACAAAATTTAGTAGCAAGTTGCAAGTTAAAATTTAGCTAACAACTAAACAAGATATTTAGAATTTTGTCTATTTTTCGGTTAAGTTGGTGGGCGGGGCTTGTCACTTGACACGTTTGGACTGGCACAATATTAATTAAATGCAGAAGTGTAGTGAGCGACGCGCTTGGGTTCAATTTTATTGTTCGTATTAAATTATTGATTATTGTATTAAACACATTTACTCGATTTAGAAACTCTACAAAAATGAGATAGACTGCGAAAACTATTGCCAGTATTGAGAAAATATATTGTAATATGTAATTTTAATTTTGCATCTAATGCACATCGCATTACAGTATCTTGGCGGTCCGCCGTGGGCTGGGTGTCGTGCCGCGTGTGCTCGACGCTGACGCCTCAGCTGCGGTTGCTCAGCTCTCGCCACTCGTTGATCACGTACTCGTTGAGTTGCGAGCTCGCAACTACTGCTGCGTTATCGTTGCTGCATATATTCCACCTAATTTAAATTGTGAAGACTACATAGGTTTTCTTGAATGTATTACCTACATACTGCAGAGTGAAGAAATAAACAGTTTTATAATAGCTGGAGATTTTAATTTACCAATAATAGAATGGAAAAGTATTAATAATTACTTAAAGCCTATTGTAAACAGTTCTTATGCAGCACCCATAAAATATTTAATAAATATGATATCTTTAGTGCACGGTTTTCAGTTTAATAAATTTAAAAATAAAAATGGTAAGATATTAGATTTGTTTATTAGCAGTATACATGACTGTGAAGCGTTTCCTGCACAGAACACACTTGTGCCTGTAGATGAACATCATCCACCCTTTTATGTACTGGTACCTACGAATAAATGCACGAAAGGTTTCCATCTGAAACCGCGCACTGAATATAATTATAATAACGCTGATTATACACTTATTAATACTGAACTCAGTAACTTGAACTGGATTGAATTATTTCAATATAAATCAGCTAGTGATGCAGTAACAATATTTTACGAAATTATTTATTCTGTTATTAAAAGAAACGTTCCAACCAGAATTATTAAATGTTCGCGGTTTCCAGTATGGTTTTCTTCAGCTTTAACACATATTTTTAAGAATAAAGAGCAAGCTTGGATTAAGTGGAAAAAGTACGGAAATCATTGTGATTATGAAACTTTTAGCATACTAAGGGAAAGATTTAAGATAGAATCAAAAAAATGTTACAAACAGTACATAAAGTCAGTAGAGGAAAGTATAAAAAATAATATAAAATATTTTTGGAAATTTATTAACAACCGTAGAAGTTCTTCAGACATACCTAGCTGCATCTCGTATAAAAATATAAGCTCAAACGATCCAGTTGATGTTTGTAATTTGTTTTCCAAATTTTTTCACTCAGTTTATGAACCTTCGAATGTACACGATAGTTTTGATGTCACGGATATATCAAATAGTAATATTAACACTGACTTAAACATGTATGATATACGCATTTCTGAAAATTCAATTATTAAGGCATTGTGTACACTTGATATCTCAAAAGGTGCAGGGGTAGACAACATTCCTCCTTTATTCTTCAAATCCATCGCTCGTTCGATCTCCTTTCCCTTACACTACCTTTTCAATGCTTGCCTACAAGATGGTGTTTTTCCTGATATTTGGAAAACCGCTCGAATCGTCCCGGTACATAAAGGTGGGCCAAAAAATAACGTAGAAAATTATCGGCCGATCTCTATACTCCCTGTTCTGTCCAAACTATTCGAAAGACTAGTACATGATATTATTTATCCTGCTCTTCATAGCATTATCATTGAGCAACAACATGGGTTTGTGCAACAACGGTCTACGACTACCAACTTACTCGTTTATACTAGTTATCTCTTTGAAGGGATGGATGAAAATCTGCAAACAGACAGCATATACACTGACTACCGAAAAGCATTCGATAGGGTAGATCATAAACTACTTCTCGAGAAGCTTGCGTACAATGGTATACGTGGAAACTTGTGGAGATGGTTTAAATCTTACATTTCTAACCGCACACAAAAAGTCGTAATTAAAGGGTTTGAGTCTGAATTTGTTTCGACAAGCTCTGGCGTTCCACAAGGTTCCATTTTAGGACCTTTGTTGTTTGTCGTATTCATTAACGACATTTGCCAATGCTTCAACTTCTGTCATTACTTATTGTACGCAGATGATTTAAAAATTTACCACACTATTAATAGTCATGAAGATCATATTAAATTTCAACAGGATTTGGATAATTTTACTGAATACTGTTCTCGTAATAAGCTCAGTTTAAATTTAAGTAAATGTAAATCTATTACATTTACTAAAAAAAGAAAAGTAAGCTATTACCCATATATGCTTTGCGGTGTTCGTATTGAAACTGTTGAACAAATAAGGGATCTCGGAGTCATATTAGATACACAATTACATCTAAACGTTCACGTTGATCATATTGTAAATAAGGCGTTCAAAATGTATGGTTTTGTCATGCGCTCGAGTACCGAATTTCAGCAAGTTTCTACCTACCTTCACTTATATAAATCTTTGGTCCGATCCCAGCTGGAACATGCTGTGCCTGTATGGAATCCTTTTTATGATAAGTATACTGTTTTACTTGAATCAGTGCAGAAACGATTTCTTCGTAGTATGTACTATAAATGTTTTCGTAGTAAGTTGTCGTATAACTTGTTAATAGCTAAGTATAATATACTAACACTAAAATCAAGACGTTGTTATCTCGAGACAATGTTTTTGTATGATTTGTGTCATTGCAGATATGATTGTATTCAACTCAATAATCAAATATTTTATAAAGTACCTCACACAACACATAGTCGTAATTCAGCACGCTTGTTTGCTACATCCTTTTGTCGCACTAATGCTGGCAAAAGATCTCCATTAAATAGAATTTTTAACACATTTAACCTATACTTCAGTGACATAGACATGTTTGCTACACGAATTGGTATATTTAAGAAACACCTTACACAAGTACTTACTGAAATCTGATTAATATATTTATATATATTTTTTTTCTAATAAGCAATATTATATACATGTATACACTATCATTCTTTACATAATAAGTCTAGTTAATATGTGGTTAATGTTGTTGGTGACACAATGACAATTGCTCATTACTAAATGTTTATTGTTTATATATTATTGTGTACACCGTTTGTTAACCCAAATAAAGAGAAAAAAAAAAAAAAAAAAAAAAAATCTTTTTTCTGTATTTCGTTTTCCACTTTAGATAACAAGTAAATAAAAGAGTCTTCTGCCATGCGTGACGTATTAAAATATACTTGTTATTAAATCTTCATTCGCTAGCTCCTCGAACAAAGTGGCACTTGATCCTTGGCCATACTGATCTCTTCTATTTATTCAATTTCTCACCCAGTTTTTTGGGTATGGTTATTTCCCTAATTATTTCATCTTTGACTTCATAACAAATTTAGCACAGAATTTACGACTTCATTACGTGGTTGATCGTCCATCTTAAGTGAACTAAGCAAACTAATTACTTAAATACGTATGGACATATACTTAAATATAAGCAACATAAAATTAAGTTTAAATTTAGTTACCTACTTAACAACTTAAAACGTGTAAATCAGCCATTACTCTGTAAGCCCTATTCAATGTCGACAACTACGTCATCAACATCCGATCTAAATATTTTTACAAATATTGAAAGATCAGTTAAGAATTAGGCAAGCTATATTTATGATCACCTGACCCGGCATGTGGTGCGAATTCCCTTCGTGGAAATTTTTTCAGCACTGTCTTTTTTCACACATCTAATAGTTTCAATAGTAAGTAGGTGGAGCTCGACGGCGCAGTGGTTAACGCGCCCGATCTACGAGTGCTGAGGTTAAGCAACATTCGCAAAGGCCGGTCATCTGATGGGTGGCCAAAAATTATTATCTCGAGCTCCTCCGTGCTTCGTAAGGCACGTTAAGCCGTTGGTCCCGGCTGCATTAGCAGTCGTTAACAACCACCAATTCGCACTGGGCCCGCGTGGTGGTTTATGGCCCGTTCTCCCTATCCATCCATAGGGAAGGCTCGTACCCCAGCAATGGGGACGTAAATGAGCTGATGATGAATAGTTTCAATATGTAGTACTATGTAATATTGAAGTTTCATTTTTGAAAACGGCAACTACCTGAAATTAAATTATTATTTTGTATGATGTATTTTTAAAGTTAAAATATGTTTAGAGTATGTAGGTATGCATAAATCCACGACCATAATTCCCCAAAAGGTGGTTAGAGATCATCATATCCTATCCAAGCCATGGTTTAGATCAATGTCCACTTTTAGCAAATAGAGCGACCTTGTTGTTAATTATGCAAAGGAAGTGTCAGGATGCTGGCCAATCGCCTTTTTTGATGCACTGGCGCATAATCTCGATTCACCACTTACGAATGCTGACAAGAAAAGCTGGCTATTATAATACTATAATCCAGACAAGCACGGATAATTTAATATTTTTAGCAAATTAAAATAAAGATAACGCACAAAAAAACCCATTCAAATTCCAGCTGGTATTTCGGTTATTTTAAAGCATGAAAGCAAACAACGTTTTAAGTAAAATAGAACAAATTGCTACTAATAAGAAATTTTGAAACTTTGAATTCATCATTCCCATTAACATAACGTCATTCATTACCATCAACACAAATCAAACGGTAATGATGATGATGGTAATGACAAACGTAGTGTTTTTTTGAACAAATCGTGAATTCTTAGCGCTACTATTTTGTGACCGCCTTTTTGAGAATTTGTCCTGGGAGTCACAATAAGTTCTAATGCTAACAATTATACTTAATTTATAATTACCTAGAAAACGTATTTACCGGTAATGATGGAAATACGTGACAACCATTTCCTGGACATATGATTTGTAACAAAAAAAGTATTTAAAGAGCACTCACCGTGACGTGCGCTGTGGTAACGAAATGTACCACAAGCGACTGAGGAGAGTGGTGTGCACGGGGACAGTAAGATACATCACGTAGATCTTTCAAGAAAGTAAATTTGACGTTAGCGTGATGGTAATGACGAATTTCTGTTACAAACTTTTGAAATTTCGTTTTGACTATTATGCTGTTCTGAATTATAAACGCTATTTATTATGTTGTTTACGGTAAAATACAGATTACTAAACGTTTGAAAAAATCGGGTTTGGCGATCATAATTATTGAAATATATATTTTGAAAGTTTTGTGCACATATATTTTCTTTAGATGGTAATGATGTTTTACTCAGTTTTAATTAAATTAGAAAATGAGTTTTTAGAACACAAGGTTCGTAACTGTTTCACCTTACGTTAAATTATGTTTAAAACCTCGCTTAAACAAAAAAAGTAACTAAAAAATGAGATAGAATTTCTGATCAACTAGAAATAGTTTTTTTCCATGTTTCGCGAAATGACCCCAGGGCTCTAATGCATTTTATAAAAAATAATTTTATCAAAAATAAACGAGTCATACGTTTAAACGAGTTTTTATTTGTAATTTCATATTGTATTCATTGAAACTGAATGCGTCCCTAATACGTCTGTGGGTCATGTATGTCATG
>OY720033.1:9754744-9833529 GCA_963082485.1 Eudonia mercurella | reverse complement strand
ATAAGTAATGAAGTATGAAGATAAGTAGTGTAAGTAGGTATCAATGTTTCATTCCTAAGAGGTTCTTCAGCGAAGTTTTTATTGTTAGCTGGTGAAAATTCGGGAATATCATTTGTGAAAATAGAAGAATTTGATGGTAGATTTTGTAATAACATATCAGTATCTGTTCAAAATGATTTTTAAAGCAAATTTTGTTGCGAACAAATTACAAAAACACAAATGTTGAAAAAATTTCCACGAGCAGGATTTGTCAGAAATGTCAGAAGGGTGCAGGTTCAAATCCTGCTCGTGGAAATTTTTTCAACATTTGTGTTTTTGTAATATCAGTATCTTCCAAATCAATCTCATCTAATATCGACAACTCTTCTTGGGTGAAATTTGCACCTGTAGGCAGAGGTGAATCTGAAAGAAAAATAAACATATTAAACATTAATATACTATATGTAACGAATCTTACAATCTAACAATGTTTTTATTATATTTAACTAGCTTTACCTCGCAGTCGTAACTACCTGCGTAGTTACGGTTTCCGTGGGATTGCAAGGACAAAAAATACTGTGTATTTTTCTAAGGTCCTATTTATCTCTATACCAAGTTTTATCAAAATCGGTTGAGCGGTTGAGATGTCAAATCGTAACAAACAGACAGACGGAGTTACTTTCGCTCTTAGAATAATAGTTAAAAGGATTCGTTATTAGGATTCTTAATATAATTCATTAAATAATTATAATTAATAATTAATAACAATATTTTAATAAATTATGAGTCACACAGTCTATTAAACAAATAAGTAGAATGAGTCAAGTTAATCATCATTATCATCAGCTCATTTTATATCCCCACTGCTGGGGCACGAGCCTTCCCTATGGATGGATAGGGAGAATGGGCCATGGTGGTTGTTAACGACTGCTAATGCAGCCGGGACCAACGGCTTTACGTGCCTTCCGAAGCACGGAGGAGCTCTAGATGATAAATTTTTGGTCACCCATCCGATGACCGGCCTTTGCGAAAGTTGCTTAACCTCAGCACTCGCAGACCGGGCGCGTTAATCACTGCGCCATCGAGCTCCTCAAGTTAATACTTCCCAAAAATGGTTCAACGTATACTGGATTTTCTACAGTTATACCAGTATACAGGGTTACTCTATCAAAATAGAAAATTAATCAAATAAACTACGCAATTAACTATTTTTATAAACTAATATATAATAATTTATTTCCACTTACCTCTTTCCGCTTCATTTTTAACTGTATCACAATCTTCAGAATACTTTTCCTTGTTACCATCATAGTCATTTTATTTTTCGTTCACTAAATTAATAATTTTCCGAGACCTAGCGCTCATCACCACTTCCTTTTCAATTATGACTCCAAATGTGAATAAAAATAAGAAAAATAATAAATAGATCCACAAAAAAATAGTAGGCTAGCACCTAAAATGCTAAGTTAGCTTCTAAATAGTAGTTTAGGTGCTAACTTTGTATTTTTAGGTGCTAACTTAGTATTTTTGTGGGTTAGGTTAGGTTAGTTTGGTGATCGATTAAATACAACCCTAAAAATAATACGATAAACAACTATTTACTTAATGAAACTATACGTACTGAGGGCCCAGTGCGAGTTTCATTCGCAATTCGATCACGTTAACGAATACGAGACTTCGTATGGCAAAATGTTAACTACTCACGTATGCCGCCAGGAGGCGCTGCTTCAACGTCCTACTAATTTTCGTTCTCGTAAACGTAATCGAATGATAAACAAAACTCACACTAGGCGTAGGCACCCTGAGCTAGTTTCAACTTGTACCAAAACGGTCGCTTTTTTTTTGAGAGAGTTTGCTGATTGCCTCAGACGGCATTTTCAGCTTCACCGGGCTTTTTTGGGGGCGGCGAGGAACGTAAAGGGTCCCTCAAGCCGTGTGAAATGAATCACTTTCGGAGGTTTTCTAAAGGGAACGGCATCGCGCACTAGTGCGCGTCCCCGTGCCCTACTAGATTCTCCGAAGGGTTCGGATCGGATCGGGAAACGGTCGCGTTCGCGTCCTGCGTATACGGGTATGTTACACGTTCAAACACACCAAAAATATCTTAACATTTGACAAAAATCAACCTTATCTCAAGACGTAGAAATTAATTTTTATTTGTTGTTTGAGAACAAATGACATTGAATGAAAGTACATCTTTCACGTAAAAGTGATTTTTCAAACGTTTTGTCAAACGTTCAGATATTTTAAGTAGGTTTGAACGCTCAGATTATTTTGAGGCTGACTGTACCTACTACGTGCAAAATAAATAGATTATAATACTTGATCCAGTATACGGCATTTTTTAAAGTTATTTATTGGAATATGAACTTTTTTTTACACGTGTAGATAAGAAATGATTTAATTGTTGTTATTAAACTAAAAAGTGCAATTGTCAAAATTTGTTAGTTGACTCAGTATACTTAGGAGCCGTTCGATAAGATCTCGCAAAATGGCGAAAAAGCTTGAGTGCAGATAAACTGGAAAAAAAAGGAAATACAAAGAAGAATACAGAAACAGGAAAATAACACTGTAAAAAGAAGACTTCATGTCAGCTCACCTGAGGTGGAGTTTAGTTTAGTTTCGACATAAATATAGCATTGCAATTCCAAAATAACAATTTAAAATAAGAAAATGACGCTGCTACATTAATTTATGATTTATTCATAGGAATGCCAACAGTTAATTGACAAGTTATAAACTGGGATTATCATTTAGGAAGCTAATTACCTACATGTCCTTGCGTATAGAATTTTGATGAATTTATATTATCTTTATTTCATAAGCCATAAATGACTGACTTGAGTAGATACCTACTCTTTTATTTCCAAGTAAAACCCAACATTAATAAAACTTAATGTTGGGTTTGGCTTTGGGTTTTGACTTTAATTGTTATCTATGTCGTTATTTATTACTGGTTATGGATGGTCTACTAACTACTTGGGGAAAACAGACCTGAGGTGAAGGTACTTGACCTACAAATATAACTCTAAACTATGCATTGTCATGCATGCATGCATGCAACTCTGCAATTGCGAAGAGATATTGCGTCACTCAGCGTGTTTTACCGCTTATACCATGGCGAGTGCTCTGAAGAACTCTTTGACCTCATCCCACCTTCTCCCTTCTTCCATAGGAGTACACGTGCTGCTCTCCGGAGTCACCGCTTCACTGTCTCTAATATTCCATCGCGCACTAAGAAATTTGGTGACTCGTTTTTTTGTCGCACCTCCAAAACATGGAATAGTTTGCCAGCACACGTTTTCCCTTCTTCCTATGATATGGGGTCCTTCAAACGAGGCGTGAAGAGGCACCTTGTGGGCCGGCAAAGTGAGGATAACTGACGCTGCGCTGTTCTCACGCTGCACCAGTTATCGTCGCATCTGGATTCCATATTTACTTAACATCAGGTGAATTGGAGTCATTTGCCGCGCTACGTATAAAAAAAAAAAAAAAATTGTATATATAACTACTGGTGTCTACTCCATACAGTTATGTTTGGTCAAACAGGTATTCGGGCGAAATATTTAAATAAGCATATTGATAATATCTTTTATACTACACCTGCTTGGAAAGTACCTTGATACTTTATCAAATTTACGGTAGAAAGTACGTCATTGCATATCGAACAAATATGCGGGGAGAAAACGTAAAAACCACGTAAGAAATGGATTTTCATACACTTTTCTCTCCCGCTCAGATGCGTTTTCTCCCCGCATATTTGTTCGATATGCAATGACGTACTTTCTACCGTAAATTTGATAAAGTATCAGGTGTAGTATAAAGCACTATGTATCACTCGAGAGAAACTGCGATTCCCGATCTCGGGTGTTTTAAAGCCCTCGCCTACGGCTCGGCCTTCAAACGACACCCTCGACGGTAATCGGTCACTTTCTCCTCTCGGTGAACAATGTACTATTCAATGTTTATAGAATAAGTGAATAGTTAGGATTTCTCGAGAGAATCACATGAAAACCAACCTTTCCTTTATTACTTAGATGGTTCAAAAATTACTTTGGTCTGATTTACAAAATGTTTTATGTTAGATAATAAAATGAACTAGAGCCGAGCGCACATTAGATGATGTTTAACTCTTTTGTTAATGAAGTTGAGTTTTAATCTGATGATCAGAAAATAAACACTAATGGAGAGTTTCACCACTTCTGAATTTTCATGCTTTTGTGTTATGTGACAACATACGAAAAAATTCAGTTACCACTATTATTCGATACTCATGTATTTTACTAGAGTGCTTTGTTTATTACATAATCGTACTGAAGTTAAACTCAAAATATTTAAATTAACTTATTTTAGTGCGACTGGCCAGCACAGTAGTAGACGATATCGTCTATCGGAAGTTGAGATCAGTGCAAAGCGTCGGCCTATACGAAACATCGCGTCAATTTTTCTTTAGAAAAATAATTTGTAAATTTTATATAAAAAAATATGTCAGTTTTGAATGATTGAATAAAGTGGGATATGCTTGTTACAACCCATTTTATGTCAGAATTGCATGGTTTTAACAAGGTAGAACTATTTTAGTAATTGGTTATGTTTGAATTTGGGTGGTCTCCAGTCGCATTGAGGTTAGCCACACAGATTAACTGTAGTACTATAGCGACGGCTAAGGATTCTCCATCCTTTACTGGTGAAACTACACTACATCCCTGTCACCAATGAACAATACAGCAACAACTTGACTTACAAACACTTACATTACTTAACTACTACAACTTACAAAACAAATGAACACTCTTAATCGTTCGCGTTTCGTTTTAAGCAAAGAATAATGTAAACTAATTACTATCATAGGCATCATTGACAAAGTGTAAGAAATGTAATAAAAAATTAGATTAATAAAAATCCATTAAACTTGTTCAATTATGATGAATTTCGTATAGAATATAAATTTTCTAAAGATGACTTATTATATCTATGATGGTGTTAGGTTTATGGACCAATTATTAAGATTTATTCAGTTATATTAAAGAACCCACATCCATAAGAACTTGCAATAAAATAAAGAGATGTTTTCGGTTTTTATCGGTGAAAATACTATTAATCGATAATCCGGGTTCAGAACATAGTTTTCCCCTGGATGGAAACACCGCCTCACTAGTGGTTCAAACAACCGGTCTCAGACCCAGAGGTCCCGGGTTCAATTCCCTGCTTGTGAACATGTTTGTGAATACGATTTAGTTGGTGGTATGGCTAGCTACCCTACCACCTTATCTAAATATGTTGCCATAACATCAATGTTTGTTGCATTGTTGCGTTCCTACTACTACTCCGACGACTAATGCAGCCGGACCCATCGACTCTTTGTGCTTACCGAATCGAACTTAATCGAAGCTTATGCTAACCGGTCTTTGCGAAATTTATTTAACTTCAGCGATCGGAAACAAAACAGTGTAACATCACTTTTCAAATTCTCTCAAGAAGTCCGCCCGAGGAGATACTCGAGGGGTTGGGGGGTATATCATTTCTCACTTCTCATTTCTATTATCATTCATCATCATCATACATGAAAGAAATTAATATTGTTTATTAAGTATTGTAAGACTTTTTCATTGGCTAAATGCTTGTGCAAAGCCATTAAAAAAAAACAAAAAAAAAACTGAAATATCAAAGTGACAGGACAACCACAACCATAAAGGAAATTTTTGATTTTTTTAACAACTTTTGTCAATGAATCGCGACGTTGCCGCTCTGTTTTTTTGACATATCGTACGAATAGTTTTGTCGACCTTATTCTGAGTTTATTTGTAAGAAGTTATTTTCTCCATTCTTACTTTACACTGATCATCCCGCTGGCCACTAGTAATATTTAAATGATGAATTTTATATTGTAAATTTTGATTTTAATTATGTGTTTCTGTGTTTTGTTAAATGTTATTATAATGGATTGAACTGGATGTGCACTTATCCGAATAAATGAATTTAATTATTATTATTATTATAACTATTCTCAGTATAACTATGGAATAAGCTCGGTGTATTGTGTTTTTGTTTGTAAGGCGGTTAATCTTCTTGTCTGATTTCCTTGAAGGCACGTAAAGCAGTTGCTCCCGACTGCAATAGCAGTCATTAGCACCCAGCAATCCGCATTGAACCCACGTGGTAGTTTATGGGCCGTTCTCCTTGCGGCACAGAATACATAATAGTACTTAGTAGTATAATAGTACTTGCGGTGTGTCCATCCATATCCAAGGGTCGTGCCTTAGTACCAGTAAGGACTTAAAATTAGCCGGTGATGTTGTACAGTTACAGAGAGCGGCGGTGTCGTCGGAGGTGTCATCTCTTCGACGGCGGCGTCACTGCGCTCGAATGTACCTGCCTCCTCGTCAGCCTGCGGCGATCGCAGCGAGATAACAGCGGGCGCCGACGACACCGAGACCTCCGGCCGCTCCGTCCCACCTCCGGAAGCCGACAAGAAATGTGCTGAGTACATACTTAATTAAAAAAAATCGTAGTTAGTACATTTCATTGTGATTTCACAGTCATAACTTCAGGGTGCCTAGGACGAGTTTTATTTGCGATTCGATCACGTGACGAAAACGAGGATCAATGGCATCTTACTAAATTCACATTTTCGTTAACGTGATCGAATAGCAAGTGAAATTCGCGCAAGCCATCCAGTTGCTTCATCAGTTCCAGGAATCGAACCCTAGGTCGTACAAGAAAGAAATATTCTCTGGCACTTAAAAATGTTTATACATATACTTAAGAGGGTGCCAATGCCGCGCGGACGCAAAACTACGAGTTTCAAGTTTCTATAAGATAGCGAGCGAGGGGCGCGCGCACCTCATTTTGTCTCACCTTAGTTTTATTGAGGAATACAATAGTTATTACCATTACACACATCAAAGTAAAACTCCGAAAAAGATATGGCTTGTAGTTTTTGTGGAAAAAAATCGGCTTTTCCGATCGATATCGTGCAACTTTCTCTGAATTTTTTAACATCGATAAATGGCTGACCCTAAAAAACTTAATTAAGCTATCGTTGGCTATATGAATATCTTTCTAATACGGCGTTACCAATGTAACGCCGTATTAGAAAGAGAGAAATTAGATTATTTCGGTTTTATTTTTTTTGTTCCAAAGAACAAAAATTTTGAAAAAAAAAATTTTGACCATTTATACAATTATTAATCTTGTTTTACCGTAATATTATTTTTCACAATTAATTTAATTTTTTATTGATTTGATTTATTTGTTATTGATTTGCTTTTAGGATTGATATTTGTTTAAGTGTTATTTATGATAAATTTTTATTATCAAACGGATCACAAGGATTAAGAACCAAGACTATTGATTTTTTTAATAACATAGTCTGCAGTAATTATGATATCGTTGTACTGACCGAAACATGGCTGAATAGCAGCGTCTTTGACACGGAGCTTTTCGATAGTCGCTATGTGGTGTATAGGAGAGATAGAGAGACAAGTGGAGGGCCGACTATGAGGGAATCACCAGCGACCTTTCTAGTGTCTGCTGGGACACTGAGTTCGCCAACTGCATAACTGCTAACGATATGGTCACTGTTTTTTATGGCTTTATACGTGAAGCCATAATAAGGTATGTGCCGTACTATAGACCGCGCTCAAAAAGGTACCCAGCGTGGTTGTCCAATGCGCTTATTGGACTCTTGCGTGAAAAGCATAAATATCACCATAAATTGCGCAAATTTAGCCAAGACCCCCGTGACAAACTTTCTTTCGAGTATGCCAAGGAAGGTTCTCAAAAATTAATGTCACAATGTTACAAGATCTACATTACGCGTCTCGAATGCAGCTTGCGCTCTAATCCCAAACTGTTTTGGTCATTCATCAAAAGCAAAAGGAAGGGTCATGGTCACTATGCAGCACATATGATGTTAGGCGACGAATCGGCAGATAATGGCAGCGGGATTTGTAACCTTTTTGCAAAAAATTTCGCTTCGGCTTACACTTCTGGCTTCGCTCGTACTAAGCCATCTGATTCCGCTAAAGTAATCAATCTTACAAGCGACTACTTGACTCTTATTAAATTTTGGGATAGTCAGGTGTTAAGGGTGTTAAAAAGACTTGACCGCAATAAGGGTGCCGGTGCTGATGGTATCCCGTCAGTGTTTGTATTCAGGTGTGCCTCAGTCTTAGCAATTCCTTTGCGTACTACTTACTGGCTACCGGTTCATTTCCAGACGCCTGGAAGGAGTCTTTGGTTGTCCCGCTCCACAAGGCTGGGGATGCGAACCATATCAAAAATTACAGGCCCATATCCATACTGCCTATATTTGCTAAAGTTTTTGAGAAGTTGCTGCATCCTATTCTGTCTTGGCACTTTGGGAGCATTATTTCTACCAGGCAACATGGTTTCATGAAGCGTAGGTCAACTTCCACAAATCTGGTTTCTTTCGTTGATGAAGTTTCTTCAACCCTCGACAGGCGTTCTTCAGTTGGTGCAATCTATAGCGACTTCAGTAAGGCCTTTGATAGAGTTAACCATACGTTACTTGTTGTAAGCTTGCTTTGCACGGTATCGCCGAACCTTTGCTGAGTTGGTGTAGTTCGTACTTGCTATGTAGGGAGTCGAGAGTCGTGGTGAACGGTTATACTTCTGAGCCGTTCCCTGCTCATTCCGGTGTCCCCCAGGGCTCACATCTTGGCCCAATGTTCTTTAACATTTTTATCAATGATATTGGCAATTGTTTCCGCAACTCCCATCACTATCTTTTCGCCGATGATCTTAAACTATTCCGTTTGATCGACGACAGACTCGATGTTGCACTGCTTCAGGACGACCTTGACAGACTTGATATTTGGTGCGACGTCAATGACATGATTTTAAATGTTTCTAAGTGTTATTCTATTTTATTTACGCGTAAGAAAAAAATTGACGTTCCACTTTACACAATTAGAGGTAAAACCCTACAAAGCGTTAACAAGGTGCGCGATCTCACTCTTGACAGCAAACTTTGCCTGAATACTCACGTTGATAACATTGTCACCCCTTGGTGACAATGTTATCAAAAAAACCAAGGCACTTGAATCCCTTGATTCAAGTGCCTTGGTTTTAACCTGTAAAGACTTTCAGTCTCCAAATACTTAAATTCTACTATACAATTCATTTGTGCGTAGTGGCTTGGAGTACGGTTGTGTAGCATGGAGCCCTTTCTATGATGTTCATAAAAAAAGGATAGAAAGTGTCCAAAGGCGCTTCCTGTGGCACCTTACGTATTCATGCCATTTGGGTAAGGTGTTGCTGAGCTACGATGACAGGCTGCTTTACTTCAAAATGTTATCCTTGTCGGATCGTAGACGAATGCATGACACCACATTCTTTCACTAACTAGTGCACGGTGTCCTTGATGCTCCCGATTTGTTGGCTTTGGTTTCCTTATGCGCACCGTCCAGGTTACCAAGAGCATCTAGGTTCAACTTATTTAAACGGGAGGGTTCTAAGTCATGTCTGGGATACCACGCACCTATGTCTAGACTTGTCAGGCAATACAACGCTCTCTCTAATGCAGAAACTATCGATATTTTCGTTGATAATGCTATGAAGACTAAAAGTTATTTTAGTTGCAATAAATTATATGGAAAATCTATAAAATCTATTAAATCTGGATCCAATTGAAAATTACGATTTTAATTTAGTTTTGTAAACTCAATAATTTAATTTAATTTATTCTTATTTTTATTAGTTATTTGATTTTGTTTTGTAAACAGTCATTCAAGTATCAATTTAATTTAGTAATTTCGTCTGATATTTGTGTTATACTTATTAGTTTACTCGCTCATTTTTATTGCATGTAGTCCTCACCTGTAATTGCAGTGACATTTGGATTGTGTTATTATATGTGCATTTTTGTTATGTAAATTGTATTGGTGTTCACTGTGTTGGTGTCCGATTAAATAAATAAATAAATTTATATTTCTTGACAGGATCACAGTAACTTTACAAAAACTTGTCTAAATGTGTAGTTTTATATGTTTATTTGATTGAGCTAATCAAAATTGAAATAACATGTGGGCAATTTTTTAAATTATTTTTTTGTGGATTGCCGGACCCGGTTATAGGCAAACTTTTTTTTCCACAAAAACTACAAGCCATATCGTTTTCGGAGTTTTACTCAGATGTGTGTAATGGTAATAACTATTGCATTCCTCAATAAAACTAAGGTGAGGTTAAACAAAATGAGGTTCTTTAACATACTGTGCGGCGCGTGGCAGCTGTCACAGATTAGTTAATAGTGACAACGGCGGACGACTACGAATACGCACGCACATTAATATCTGTACAGAGTATGTTGGTGATTTAATTGGAGCAATGTTTACTTATGTAAAATCATAGGCGTTTGGGTAAAAAATAATAAAAGTCTTAATATTTTCATATTCATATTTTTTTAATGAAAAATAAGACAACAGTGGCTTGCGGAATATTAATACAAATATTTTGATGTCGGATTATTGTTTCATGTGCTATATTTACAAAGTTTCTGAAGAAATAATTTTTAGATATCATTACTTTTATGCATTGTTCATGCAGTTTCTGGGTATTTGTTTCAAATTCCAAGACGACCATGGCCTTGTGAAAGGATCAAGCTAACCTACACTAGTCCTTTTAATGTATATGACCTATTCAGCGCCTAGCACCAGTGACTTAAAAACACGTAAATTTCCGAAATTCCGCGCGGCACCCCCTTTAACATTTTATGTAAATATTGAAACAAACTACTGACTGAGAAGAACAGAGAAGAGATCGTTTTGGCATTAGGTACATTAACCTAATGCCAAAACGATCTCTTCTCAGATTAAATGCCAAAGCCTGGGCAATTACGCTGGTTTAACCTAATGGGTTAATTTTCCGGCAGCTAGAGATAAGATAGCCAGTGCCTCACTAGTTAAGGATCCGGGGTGAAGTGCGCTTCCACCAAATGGCCTTATCATCAGGTGAGATCAAGGCACTGTGCTTACCCATAAATATATAAAAAAAGAAACTATTAAGTTCTATTTTAGATTTTTTTATCATCTGGTCTAAAATGTGGGTAACTAGATAACAGGCATCGTGAAAGAATCCTACCACATGGTATGAGGTATTTTTGAGACGCAAAAGAAGTGAGAGGTGCGCCGTGCCTCTCATGTGACTCGCTATATTTTTGAGGGCAACCTTGACCGAACAACATCTTTTCATTATAGGGTCTGCAAAATACCTACATTGACAACACCAACTGGTTTTTTTGTGAAAGTTGGTCAATGTAGGTACAGCATACTAAAATAATTGTATGATAAATATTAGTAAACAGTTTTCGATATGAATTACTTTAATATTTTTTTTGTTTACAGATCATCTACTTGTAATCTTATAAATACTTATTCACTACAAAATCATCTCTTGTTTAATACCATAATAGATTTAACATTGCAAATTGAAGTTAATAAATTAGTTAGTAAATACTAGTTTCCAGTTTATAGCTAATATTTACTAGTATTTTGATGGCTAAGTTGTATGATCGATCAATGTGTGAATAGCTTTTAGCACCTTTGTGCAAAAATCTTAACGTAGATAACTACAGAAGAGATTCGTTCGTACAAACTTAAAATTTATTAGGTGAGGTTCTTAGGTTACAGAATATATTAGTAAAGAAATGATTTATTTTACATCCTTCGGGATCATGGGATACCGGTATTTAAAGCGGAATGGCCGCATTTTTTAAAATTTAACAATTACACTACTAAATAACGTGCTGTTGTAATATATTAACTAACATCTTATGTTAAAAAGAAAGCTCAGACTTGTGATGGATGGACTGTCTGTTTGTTTGCATAATAATTATTACGATTTATACCACTACTTTCTTTGCTCACTTTGGTAAAGTGGCTCAGTAAAGTAAAGATGTACATACAATACCTACTGTGCATCAGTTGTTGCTTGCAACATACATCTTGCACATGTTTTAGCACTGTCTTCTTGACTCAAACACATAGCTACGTCATCATACTAAATTCAATTATCGCATCGAAAAGATCAAATCTTAATTATGACTGCAAGAGCTGGTTCGTTAGAACCGACCTATCTCACCGTCTCCAGATATTAGTCGACTTTTCAGAGCTCATATAACATTAAAAGCTAAGCTGTGGAGACTAACCAAATTGTAACGTTTATTAAACAGGGCCCAGGAGGCGCTGCTTCAATGCCATACTAATTTTCGTTTTCGTAAACGTATTCGAATGAATACGGATAGTAAACAAAACTCACACTATGCACCCTGAACGAAGAAAAAGGCTTTCATAAATAATGTCCCTTTATAATAATAAAGGCAAAAGGTTTTATGGCACCTTAATCATCCTAAGTAGGGGATTGTGACGCAAAAAAGCCTGTTTTAATTTTTTTTTAATTTTTGAGCCCTATTTTTTTTAGCAAGTCAGCCCTGCCTTACAAAGGTTTTGTTGGTTGTTTGGTTGATTACCAGAACGAAGAAAAAGGCTTTCATAAATAATGTCCCTTTATAATAATAAAGGCAAAAGGTTTTATGGAACCTTAACCATCCTAAGTAGGGGACTGTGACGCAAAAAAAATCTGTTTTAATTTTAATTTTATTCTTGAGCACTATTTTTTCTCAGCAAGGCAGGGCTACAGCTACAGCATTTGTGGGAGCCTTCGGGATAAATAATGTAGCCATGTCGATGTTGTGCAAATATTTAAGGCCTTTTCCTACCATGCCAAGATAGCCTGAGACTCCACAATAATGTGTAATATGTCGTAGCCATCTTATTTTTCGAAATTCTTAAAGGAATCCGATTGGTTTTGATTTAAGGTTGAGGAAACCTAAATAAAAATTAAAACAGGTTTTTTTTGCGTCACAGTCCCCTACTTAGGAACCTTTTACCTTTATTATTATAAAGAGACATTATTTATGAAAGCCTTTTTCTTCGTTCTGGTAATCACCCAAACAACCAACAAAACCTTTGTAAGGCAGGGCTGACTTGCTGAGAAAAAATAGGGCTTAAAAATTAAAAAAAAATTAAAACAGGCTTTTTTGCGTCACAATCCCTTACTTAGGATGGTTAAGGTACCATAAAACCTTTTGCCTTTATTATTATAAAGGGACATTATTTATGAAAGCCTTTTTCTTCGTACAGGGTGCATAGTGTGAGTTTTGTTTACTATCCGTATTCATTCGATAACGTTTACGAAAACGAAAATTAGTATGGCATTGAAGCAGCGCCTGCTGGGCCCTGTTTAATAAACGATACAATTCGACAATTTTGTAAATAAGTGACATATTTGTTAAGTTATATGACAAGTGCTGTTTAATAAACTTCACAATTATGTAAGAATTTAACATTTAAAAATCTACTAATGTTACAATTACAAATGTTGTTTAATAAACGTTTACATGTGTAGAAAACGCCTGTAGATTTCGATGAAATATTGTATCTACAAATTTGTAGTTCTTTGTAAGTTACAAATTATATAAAATGTAAATTTTTGTTGAAGAAATTTACGAAATTTATAAAAAAAATTTAAATACTTATTTAGAATTTTGTTTTACCATTTGGTTTCCTATTTGTTTGATTCATAACGAAAGACATGCAACACAATAACAAAATCACGATTTTGTCTCTAATATACGAAAAAACTTTCACGAGCAGGATTTGAACCTGCACCCTTCTGACATACCGGGTCAGGTGCTCCTCCAATTGAGCTATCGTGTTTTTTTTTTTACTTTATCTACTTGATTTTCACTATAACTACCGTTTGTGCATATCTATGTCTATGTGAAGGCGTGTCGAACTTTGATAACCGTGCACGAGCGGGTGACATGCGTCTCTCATTCTCATAACGACATCGTTACAACAAATTATATCTTAATTGTTACATTAATCAAGAAAACCGAGCGTGTTAACATTCAGGTGTTTATTGGGTGTTTAATGTGTGCGGCTGTTTGTTTATGTCAATTTTGAGTGCTTACTTTCGATGCTGCTTACAAGGCATTATTATTATTAATTCAAAAATTAAACCCTTGCCTTGAGATTTTGAATGTCAAAAAAAATACTAATAAAATTTGATTGCATAATTTACATATAATTTGTTAATCAATTATATAAATTACCGTTATATAAATTATAATTCGTTTCAACCATTTCAAATTATCAGTGACAAAATAGTTACCAGTGACTTCGCATGCTTTACTAGTGCCTCGTTATGATTTAATTATGTAAGAATTATAGTTCAAAAATCACACCCCATGATGCTTCCAGTCATTTAACGCTTTTCATTACTGTTACATTTTTCAAAGCAACTACTCCGTGCCGCTCCAACTGGTATTGATAGCCACTGTATAAACAATAAAGAGCAATATTACTTCCGTACTCTGAAGGCACCGTTTATTACATAATTAAGACATTTTAAATATTAGAAAAGTCTGGTGAAGATAAATTTGTTTGCTGATTCTATAATATTTTAATTTACTTCTAAAGTTAAATAAAAAACGAAAGTCCAAGTTAAATAAAACTTTATGTCTTTATTTGTCAGCGTGTTTGGAGTGATAAACCGCGTGTTAACAACACGTTCGTAGTAGGGCTTGCAATCCTTCATGCGGTCGTGCCTACTCGCCGCGCGCGGTAAGTCGCGTGGCTTAAAAACAAGGTTGGCTCATTGTACCGTGACAGTCGTAGCAACCTTACCGGGCGAACCACATGCCTCACCTGTCGCGGGCATGACGGTCTGACGAGCACGCGTACGCGTAACGTAAAATTAAAATCTCATGTTCAGTACGCCGATCAAAAACATTGGCCAGAAATAAAATAGTAAAAACAAGTGAAAAAATATAGTGTTCCATAGTCAAAAAGCGCGCACTTTTTGACGTTTCTCCGTTCTTTTGTTTTTGCATTTGTTCCGAATCGAAATTGTTGCAGTGAAAATGGGGTTGAAGCACGACGATGATAAACGGCCGAGCAAACTGGCTATCATGGATGAGGATGTTTCAGATGTACCACGTGAGTAGTAGTTTAATTTTCTCCGCTATGAATAATGAATATTTATAAAAACAATAAGAGTAATGAATAAGATATGTCGGGGAACGCGCGTGTGCAACTTTTGTTATCGTAGGTATTTACGCTTATTAAAACTTTTATTTTTAATACTGAAGAAATAAAACTGATAACTATAGCTTACCCTTTCAAATTAAATATATTAAGTTACCTTGGTAAGGTAACATTTCATAAAAAAATACGTGTTTCAAAGTACTTGCCTACTCTTTTTTTTGTTATTTTCTTTGTCTTTGTCGTTCTTAATTTTATTACAAATTGTGCCTAAACAATTAAAGAAAAAAAAAACTTCCATAATTATTGGGGTGCCTACTTTTTTTACTTGTTAAAGAGTCCCGTTTACTAGATACAATAATTCTGATGACCAGTGTCCGATTCCCCTTACGTCCAATTGGTGTCCGAAAAATCAACTACTCGAAGCTCGAGAGGGAATCGAACCCACGAACCACGACCCTTGGATTACCGGTAAACCCTCCCTTGTTCCGTTATATATTTTATGTAACATCATCATAGGACCTAAGCAATTGTGATTATAATTTTTTTTAATGTCATTATATTTGGAGAAAATTTAAACTCCACTAAAAGAATGTGAATGACAATTATGTTTTTACTAGTTGCCGCCCGCGACTTAGTTCGCGAAGACTACACTATCCCGCAGATACCTGTACCGGGACAAAAAGTATCCTATATCCTAGTCCGGGTCATGGTCTGTCTATGTGCAAAGTTTCATCCAAATCCGTTCAGCCATTTTCACGTGATGCGCGGTCAAATAAACAGACAAACAGACAAAAATTCTAAAAACTGTTGGAACGTGTGCTGTTATCGATTCTAAGTATCCCCAGCCAACTTTTTTTCGAATATCTTCCATGAATAGAATAGAATAGAATAGAATATCATTTACTGCTTAAACTGTGTACAATTTGCGGTTGAGGATGCAATACATTTGAGTTACAACAGTGTACCCATAACGGGCATGCAATTTTTAAGTAAGTAAATTAAAACTAATCAAAAACAAAAAATAAACAAAAAATAATGTACAGACTTTCGTCCCTCTTTAGCTTTATTATATGTATAGATAGATGTATAGATAAGTAGATACCTACATTTCTCATTGAAATTGATAATTTTTAAATAGTTTTAATTATACGAATATATTGTAGGTTAGAATTTGGCTTGCGCGATTTCAAACTCGAGAAGAGCTGTATAGCTCAGGGGCTTGCGCATTCGGGTTGCGATTTTTCTAGTTAGGCAACTACCTATAGTAATGCTGTATCAAAGGATGGGTGACCACATTAAAAAATCACGAGATGCTTCGGAAGGCACGTTAAGCCGCTGGTTTCAGTTGTGATCGTTAGATGACAATTATTAAACCTGATCCACACATGCACCAATGGGTTAGTGGTGTGGGTACATATATTATATCCCAATCTCCCCATGTCCTCACCTGTTCATGTAACTTGTTACATTGTGGGACGATAATAAACTGATGATGACGAAAAATGGGTAAAATTTACTAACTTGCGATTTCATAAATGTACTTCTTATTGCCATAACAAATTTTACGATAGGCACCGTATGTTTTAACTCATTCAGTGTTTTTCTTTTCATCAAACTTATTTTATATAACTACTACCTAGTTTTCTTAAATTTACGCCAACGCTACACATTTTAGACGGATATCCGTCAAGCGTTTCTTTTCACATTATTATTTTATCCTGAAATTTCGAACTTTTTGCTGTGAATTTCGAACAATGGCTTCAAAATGTTATTATAACAAAAATAATATGTATAACCAAACTCATTTATATACCTATAAAGTATTCAATAGGTGATTTATATTAAAAACGATAATGATTAAAAAAAATGTAATTCAGTAAATAGGTGCTATTGTTGTCCGAAATGGTTTCATAGAAATTCTCTTTATGGTACCTATAGTCTAAGATATACCTTGAGTGTTACATTTGTGTTATTGATAATTAGTACGTGGCAATCGCATTAGTTGCGCCGCAGCACGCGTGACACGCGTCATAGTGTGTTATAGCGGCCCATGCTGAAATGAGGGATTCGTTCAGGTTTAAGTATTGAAACCTAAACGAATCTCGCGTCTCGAACTCACACTGGGCACCCTGTGCCCAGTGTGAGTTCCATTTGACATTCGATCACGTTAACGAAAGCGAAAATTAGTATGGCATTGAAGCAGCGCCTCTTGGCGACATATGAGAAGATTTAAAATTTTGCCATAAATATTGTCGTTTTCGTAAACGTAATCGCATGAATACGGAGAGCAAACAAAACTCGCACTAGGGACCCTGGGTAGTGCGAGCTTCATGCACTATTTCTCTCTAGTGTTTTTATTAATATCAAAACCAATAGATGTAATTAATTACACTTAATTTGCAAATAAAGAACTAGATCGCCTTTTGTTTAACTTTGAGGTTTTTATATTATCATAATTTCTACTTATACACTCACCAAAGAAAAGGACTGTTAAAAATCGACCAAACTAACAATTTCAAAAAATGTTGCTTTGTGCAGTTGATAATATATTACCAATTTTTTTAAAAAAACGACAAGACAACGACGATATTTCGGATTCATACGGACAACCGTAATCACAAGATTCGGAGTCTCATATCTAAATTTAGCGCTAATCTTAATAGTTAAAACATTATTTTATTTCTGTCAGTTTTTTTTATTAATAAAACTGACAGAAACAAAAAGTTTTTGTTTGCTGCATTTAATGCAATTGAAACATTTAAGTTTCCAGTGATATGAAGTGAAATGTATAAAAAATAAAAAATAATAATGATTTTCTTGTGTCGATGTTGTTTTAAGTGTCCTTGCGTCGTTTCTTATTTCTACCCTATTTACTACGCGAATGACCTTGATGACATTAACGAATACACATTAATATGAATATATTATTATAATAGTGGCCTTATTTATTTGCCAAACGATGGAAATATACCTAAGCGACAGGTGTCTTTTGTAGGTGTTATTATTATAGTAATTATTAGTCGGCGTTTGTTTAGTGTAACAAAGGTGGACTCATCCAAATATACCCTGTATTTTTTCGCTTTTTGAATGAATAATATTTTGTGTCATAACTATGCGTGCTACAGTGAATATCTTTATGTCCATTGCAAGGTCGCCGGGTTGAGATTTTAAGATCATTTTAAATGATATGACTGCCATTATAAGACTGCTTTTGTTTGTTTTTAAAGTAATTGTGTGTAAGGTAAACATAATGCATAGTCATGCAATAAACATTATTTAAAAAACCCAAGCATAAAATAATATCAACCTATTCATCATTCAATTTTCTTCCCACAATTTTCATTACGTTAAATTATGTATTATTGTTACCGATTTAAACTGGCGTGAGAATTAAAAGACAAAATGGATTGTTTTTAAAACAGCTGGATGAGTAGTGGTAATATTTTTTGTTGGTCGGATGTCTTCTCATCGTTGTAACTATTTGTAGAATAGCATTAGGTACTGTCACCTCTATTACTATTTGAAGTTTAAAAAATATTTTGTGGTAAAAGGTATTTCACTTTTAAATTAAAGAACTTTCTAAATCCCTAAAGGTCTAAACCCAGCCAGCATTGTTTAAATATTCGCAGCCAGTTTAAATATTCGAAGGGGATCAAAATGTATTGAAGTTTAAGAAAAACTTAACATTTTTCCGTGATAAGAATCGGGTGATTGATTACATACTCAAATATTCCCAAATTTTTGGAGAATATTAACAATAACTTAGCACAACACAATCCTTAGCTTATCATCTCTAGATACTGCTTACGGCTAAGGATACTCTTCTAAAAGTGAATTTCATACTTGAACGATATGCCTACTTAACTGCTTGCAATGTTTTTTTTTTTATTAAGTTTTGATAAAAACTAAATTAAAAAAAAAACCTACGCTAATAAAAAAAGCAAACGATATTCTGACGTCTTCTGAGAAAATGTCTGAAAGAGAGAGAGAGAAATGTCTCAATATCTTTGATTAAGAAGAAGAAGACGAAGAAAGAAGAAAAAACATTTAAGACTTAATGTTTTTACCAACATTTATTTGAAGTAACCAAAGCGGTTTTACGAAAGGTATGAAGAGGTTTGCAGAGAGGTGGCAAAGCGCGGGTTATATCCATGGTGTTGCAAACTTCTTTAGAATATGGTAACTGCATTCCTTACTTGTTTACCACTTAACCGGATAAAAAAAACGAACAAAAAGTAGTCTCTTATACATGCTGTCGCGATAAAGGACATGTAATGTATTCTTCAAAATGTTATAGCGCAAAAATGTTTAGTTATTGAAACTAAGCAGTTTTTGATACGTTCTACGAATACAGTTATGATGTCCTATCTAAAGAAATGTTTTCAAACATTCTTGAAACAATTTCTATTGACAAATAACATCAGTCAAAGTCACTTAAACTAGATAAACAACCCTGCCTTAATTGTTATTTGAAAAGTTTAGTCTGCAAAAAATAAACAACTATCGATCAATACGATCCATCGTGAGACAATAGTCAGTATAATTGATTGATAAATGACTTGTTAATGAATTCGTCTGTGATGCAATCTGTAGGTACAGTACTTTTCGTAAAAGTTATTGATAAGGAAAAATATGGAATAGAGAAACTCGAGTTGTACTTAAACATTAAAAATAAATGAAAGTAGGTACTTCAAAAAATATAGCATAAACTGAAGAAATCCACGTGCACACCTTTGACAACATTACCTAATACTTATAACATTCAGCGAATATGTAGGTATGTCTAACTTGTGATAAATGCAATATGAAATTTCGTTACAACAATTAACATTTTAGTATGGTTAGTGCAATAACTAATTTGAAAATCTTTTTCATATAGCCCTTACTGAAGGTCACACTTACCCCGTATGGGCGTTTGCTCCAATTACAAAATTCAATTACACTTATCGATGTGTCGATGTCGAAAATCGTCTCGATAACAGTTGTGAAACGTACGTTTGTGATATTTGATTATTATTTTTCGATACATGAATAATGCATGTCAAGGATGTCCGCTGAGAAAGCGTGTAAACAAATGCAGCCGGCTAATGAAATGTCTTCGTGTCACGCACGCCAATATCAAGTTCAAGCGCAAATGTGCATTCATAAGGCAATTATAAATGGCGGGTTGGCCTAAATTCTATTATTGGATTTTGACGTTATGTTACATAATAATGGTAGTAATACGTAGTAATAAAATGTATAATGTAATGTTTGTTTACTTATAAAAACTTTTCCAAACAATTAAATTTATAAAAATATATTGCTGTTGTTTGTTTATTTATTTATTTAAATGGAACACCAAAAGAGTTACATCACCAAATAAGGAGATTGCAGAGAGTTTTCTTATTTTGTGGTTACATCAAGAATTGAAAACTGATACTATTAATTTATTATAAACATTTATATATTATTATTCTCTCTTCACTGTTAGTTTATTAACAGTAGTATGTACTTTAACTACGAATTTAAAATTGTTGATTCAATTTAAATATTTTGCTATAAGTAATGTTCTGACAATAAAATGAGGCTTTGCTTTAGTGCACATGGGATGTAAATTTGATAAAAAAAACTAATTCATGCGTATCTGTATCACTGTAACCGATTTTTTATTGTAATTGTCGGGAGTCGTAACTTGCGTTCATAGTTTCATACATTAACATCTAAGCGTTTTACATTTGGCTACTGAATAATAATCGGATGTGGTAACCCAAGCACCGTATTTACTAAGAAGGCTATACAAATTTAAAAATATTTAAGCAATATTGACATTTAAACGCTCATTAATGTCAATCATAAAATCAAAATTGAATCAATTATAAACCGATTTATAGTAATATGAAGCTCTTCAGTTTTTATTTCTTCAACTCTCTATTTATATGTTTCCATATTCATAGTGAAAATTATAATATGCATGCAGAAAGACAAAATACTCTACGGTAGGCAAATATATGGTCCGCTTAACGAAAAGCGAGCACCGCAACGAGTTGATGCTTCTGGAAAGCGGTTAGACGTATTGGACATCTTAATGGAAAGCGGTCATCGCAGGGTATTGATGCTTCTTATGGAAAGCGTTTACTTGTATTAAGGATATTCCTGAAAAGCGGTCAGCGCAGGGTATTAATGCTTCTAATGGAAAGCGGTCAGCGCGGCTTCATAATGGAAGGCGGTTACGTCTATATATATATTAAAGATATTACTGGAAGTGCAGGGTATTGATGCTTCTAATGGAAAGAGGTTACGGTTGCGTATTGAAGATATTGATGGGAAGCGGTCAGCGCAGGGTAACGAGGCAGCGTATTGACGCTTCTAATGGAAAGCGGTCACGGAAGCGTTTGAATAGAGATGCTTCTAATGGAAAGCGGTCACGAAAGCGTATTGGATGCTTTTATAGGAAACCGCGGTCACGGCAGCGTATTGAAAGTTGTAATGGAAAGCGGTCAGACTATTGATGCTTTTATTTTGTAATTTTAATTTTAGTATATGTACTATGAGTGTGGTTATTATTGGCGCCTTAACTTGATAATGCCTTTAATTACATTCGTTGAATCGTAACATTGGTTACTTGGCGCTTGTAATGTTGGCACCGGCTAAAGTAAGCAACGATATAAAATGTTTTTGTTTTGTTTATATAATTTTAACCCAAATTTTGTTGCGAAACAAATTACAAAAACACAAATGTTGAAAAAATCCTTTTCAACATTTGTGAATTTGTTTCAAGAGAGTTCGAATCCTGCTCGTGGAAATTGTTCAACATTTGTGTTTTTGTAATAAGCAACGATATATTTGTAAAACGTACGATAAAAATGTAAATCTGTAGAAAAGTTAAATTTATCGCCATCCATGTAACGAATCAACGTAATTGGTGCCTATTACTTGATTGCATTACGCTGTGTCGTTGCATCCGTCTTCCTCGCGGGCCGTAAAATTGCGAATACGCTGTAGTAATATTTCCTTTGACGATAGCGATCGAGGACGTGCTATTAAACGTACACATATTGACATTGTTATTGTTGAAGTAAGGCAATGTTTGAATTTTTTCTTAATCGACTCTGTATACTGATATCCACTTAAGTTTTAAAAGGGTAAATTTACAAGAACTGTAATAATTGAAATTGTTATTTTTTGCCTGAAAATAAAAACCAAATAAAATCGTAATTTTATAAATGTATCAAAACATAGTTATACATTTAACACGCTGTAAATGCAATTAATATTTACGATTTATAAAGCACAGATATTAAACCGCTTTCTCAAATGCAGATGCATCTTTAAAAAGGCCTGTGACATCACAATCTGATATTTTAATAACTGTACGTTCTATACTAAAATCAATAAATCCTGTTGCTCTGTTATATGCTGGTCATCATTTTAGATATTTTTTGCACTGTTAGAACAACGTATCTTAAGTCTCTTTTAACTCTTCTTCTTTAGTAGAATGATTTTTAATAGAATATTACGTACCAAACCGTACTTACTACCAAGTTTTACTACTGGCCATACCTTATCTGTGCTGCAATTAAATTAGTTAAAAACGTAGTTTACGATCGCATAACTAGCGCTTGCGCGTTTCGTTGCCCATACAAAATTACGTAGCACATAACGATTGTTCGCATACTTACGTATTATTAATGTATTATTTTAATATTGAGAGATCAAAATTGTTTTGAAACTGTCATTAATCCGTATTTTATACCTCCGTGGATGATCTATTGAAATTCTTGAAATGCAACGCTTTATATGGATCTGTCTATCTAGATATTATTTAAGGTCAAAGTATACGCCTTACTTTCCAATAAAATAAAAAATATAAATAAATTAGATTGTTACAGAAGAGTATTGAAATGTTACTTATCCAATAATGCAATAACCGATATCCACAGTTATGTAAGCTATGTAACTTTCATTGCCGTAAAAGTCAGATACGTTTTATTATGTTCTACACGTGTTTCATTTAGTCGTATTTCGAATTTTCGATTAGACATTAATCGTTTATAATCATAATGATGCAGCATAACTTTTACTACATCATATTTACTACTACATAAGTTCACAACAGTGTGAATTTCTTATATTTTTTATTGCAGACCCGCTATCCGTGATTTACCGTATATTTTGTAGAAAAAATATAGGGCCTATATAACTCTAGGGCCTCCCGGGGCAGTAGCAAATTTTGGAATGTTTTATTATTCTTTATTATCGTTAATGCTATTTAAAAAATGTTAAGCACACATTCTGATTTTTAAGCTAACCCTGCTTTCTCACTTAATTGGCCTTTTCGCTTCCTTAAGTAGTTACGGCTGTAAGAAATCCTCAAGTAAGCGTAGTGGTATAATAAATTTGTTTTTAATGTCAGTGTAGTAAAATGCAGACTGTATTTATCTCACTCAATGATGAAGGCTAGCAACTTCACATCCGAAATTATTCAGATTGTCTGATAACAACGGACTATCATATATATATCTCTTTGTTGAGACAGAAAGATGCTTTGTCTTTGAATAGAAGATGACGTATCCTGTTCTTGAGACAAAAAGCATAAACAAGCAGTTAATTCAACCCATGTTATTTTTTATAATAGAGAAATTAATATTTATGTTGCAACTAAAGTACTCAGAAATAGTGATTTATTATTTGATACGTCTGCCAAGTTATTTTTAATATATTCACGTAATGTGCTATATCAAAATTCCGAGCATATATCAGGAAATGTACGTGATGGAAAGGCGTAAAAGGAATAATGCATTGTTATTTTCTTTGTATTTAAAGGTCATGTTTTCTTATGGTGACTTTCATTACCCTTTAATTTTCCCTAAGTGTAAATCTTTAGAAAATAGTAGGTATGGCTGTAAAATGTAAAGTACATTGCATTAACCTCACCTTTCGCTAATTTATACAAAACTCTAAAGCAGTTTTGCATGGGATTAATACAGAAATGCTTGGTAGCATTTTCCTTAACCATTACGCGGGAATTACTTGTACAGTCTCCAACATTGTAGATTCGCATAATTGAAGTCAACGGTTTTGTTTTTATCTTAAAATATACTTTAAAAAAACTTTTCATTGACTTTGTTATTGTAAGTAATCTGTAAGTAAACGGTAGTATTATTTATATTTATTTGGAGTCCTTGAAGTGAAGAGAAGACAAATGACTCTGTATTCTACTAAGCGGAGTCCAGATACAAAGACAGCTTAGCATTTTGCAGTTGTTGCCGTATTTCTCGATTTTATAGAATTAACTTAAAACCAGTAAGTTGTCGTTCTTAGGGTTCGGGTTAGACTAATAATGAAGTTTATCTGAAGATTCAAAAAAATCGTAAGTCAAAGTAAGAAGCAAGCAAATCTGCTTTTTACATTTTCTTTTCAACTCAAATTCTCAGAATTACTCATTATAAATGTATTAGTCACGCAAACTTATAATTTTACTTATATTACGCGTCCAATAATGTTCAGAGACAGCGTAGTCATGCATACACACTTAGGTACCTAACTTTTACTGATTTTGTAAAAATGTTTAAAATTTAATTAAACTCTGTTACATTCGGAACCTTCTGATGCCTCTAAAATTTTTGGAGGTGGGCGCTAACAGCTGCGACACAGTTGAGAAACCATTGTGGCTGTTATCGTACATTCATTGTATTGTACCCTGTAAAAGTTCTGAATAAAATTAATAATAAATATATATTATGGAGAATACAGCTCCAGCTAACTTTCGAATAGCTTTTTGTCAGAAATGGTAAATCTTAGAGAAAAATGTGTAATGACAATTTTTGTCGATAATTATCTGATCTACAATTTTTTAGTTTGAACTATTTTTATCGTAAAACTAATTGTCTGGCCAAAAAATCCAAAAAACTCATTTGTCGACCTTTGATCTAGAATACATTTTCACACATACACGGGATCAATGGGGACTTTTCAGAATGAAATCATTAGAGTGGTATCCCTTACGTGCCTGTAAATTTTCAGCTAGTTGTGAATTAATGCAAGAGTCCAATGTCTATTTTGACCGGGCTATGTGCAGCAGAGATAAAAGTTTTTTTATACACAAAGCTGTTTGAGGCTTCTTTTGAATAAATATATATGAAATTTTAAAAGGCTTTGCGAACAATGTTCATATTTCACGTTTTGGGCTCAAATAGCCCCGTGCTATATATGCTGCTATAAGGATAACATGTAGGCTGAACTGTAACCACTGTGCATTTCCTTTTAAGAACTTTATTATTATGAGTAAGTGAGCGAGGTAGGTACTTGTAATGCACCTCACAAGAAAATCAGGGTTGTTTCCGCGTCTGTCCTATCGGATGTCATTGCAAACACTTTAATTCCATCTTGCATGTTTAATTGTAGAATAACAACGAACGTTGCTGTATGAGCGTACATTCTGAGTTTAGTGAACATACAATTATACCCATATTTCTACAGATATTTATATAGATTAAAAGCCCTCTCGGGAATTCGTTAAAGATTCCCTACACTATTTAATTAGTAAGTTTTTGACTTTTTTCTAAATACACTACAACTATACAGCGCATGGCCGCGACTTCATCAGTGGAATAGACTCTTATCCCATGATTCCAAAGGAATTACGGAAAAACCCATCTTATCTCTTGATTAGGTAGGGGAGAGAGGGGCTTGTTGTAACAATTTTTGATAAAATTAATATATCTTGAGATGTATTGTTTAAATTACTGCCAACTAAACATTGATTGATGCTCCAACTATTCTTCTATTAAGTCAAATTGAAAAAATATCAAATCTACAGGTAACTTTTTCACTATTACATTTTTTATTAAAAAAGGGAGGTGTTACAACTTACCCCGTACTTGGGGTTGGTTGTAACATCCATTGGGGCAAGAACTAACAGTAATAAAAACGAGAATTAACACAATTAATAATTTATTTTTTTACGAATTAAACCACTTTACTTTTGTTTTCATCAAAAAATAATATGTATTCTTAACTGTATTATATAATCTTAACAATTCTTAACATACTTTTTATATAATCAACAAATTCTGGAGTCTTCATAGACAGGTGAGAATTTCTGCGCCTGAAATTTTGGAACCAGTCAGGACCAGCACTCTTATTTTGATACCAAGAAAGGGGAATATTTTTAGCACCAAGTTGCACAGCACATTGGTAAGCTAGTTTCCTTACTTCCATAGGTAGTAATTCAAAATATATTTCGGCAAGCTATATGAAGATATTTTACATTCTTCTTCTGTTGTGAATACTTGTCTAGACTCGACATAGTCAACTTTTGGACTTTCGTTATTCTTCTTTTTCCTAATGTATCTGTAAAGAGATACGTGTCATAGACCGAAATTCTTACACGCCTTCCGAATACTACAGTTGCTTTCCAAAACTTCAGCTGCAGCTAACTCATATACCTCCTGGCTTTATGTTGCCCGCTCCGACTTTCTCTTATTTATACTCTCTCATTCTAAAACAAAACCAATTAGGTAAATTACATTACAAATAATAACCGTAACATACAACAATATGGGGGCAAGTTGTAACATGTTACAACAAACCCCAAAATTTTGTTACAATTAACCCCAACGTATAATTCTAAATATTTATCACAATAACTATTTAATCAACTTAGTAATCTCGACAACTGTGACACAACATCATAAATAGATAAATTTTAACACCAAATAAAATACAGAACGCTCCAATTAGTCGATAATTGTAAATGAAACCAAAAATGTACGAAAGTAAAAATATACGTTACCTGGCAACAATGAAGCACTTGTGCACATCCACTAACTGTCAGTTAGTGGATGTGCACAAGCCACTGTTCAGTCGTAGAAATACGTTAAAAAAGTTTAAATTCCTAGTGAAAAAGCCCTGTTACTACTTACCCCTGCTACAACAAGCCCCTCGCTCCCCTACGTCACGAAATGGACCTGAAAGTAGACTAGATGTGGTTTATATGTTTTCATGAATATTTATCAATACTCAACGTCAACACGTAAACAAAAGGTTTTTTTTTCTATAAATCAGAGCAAAACGGAAACAAACATCACATATGCTTTGGGAAATATGTAAATAAAAAATAAAAGTAATTTATTCTATATTGGTGTTTGGTTGAATGACCTCTAAAGTGGCGTGTTGGTAGTAAATTATATTAAACCAAAGTTGTGCTAATTAGGGTCGAAGGTTGTCACGAAAACTTTATATGTGATCGATTATTTCATTTAATAGAGTCTAGTACCTATAGCTCGAGCAAAATGATGTAAGTAATAATTTTCCTTTAAACAGAATTTGAAAATAATAGGGGTAAGAACGTTGATATAAAATTTAAAAAAAAACTTTGTGATCCAGTTACAATTAGGAAAAGTGTTGAAGAAACCTGACCCGGTATATTAGAGGTGCATTCAATACTCAATATTTATTGCAACCATAACGTTAACAAGGATGTTATTTAAATTTAAAAGTACAAAATGGACCCTGCCGGGCAACGGCTTGGAAGAGGAGGACGACTTATTATAAAAAAATATACTAATTACAAATACATCAAATAAAACAAAAACTAATTTTTATTTTCTTATTGATATCTAATTAATGATTGTAAAAAAATTAAAAAAAAAAACAAAAAACCAGCCTGCGTATAAAGTAATAAGTAACTAAATAGAAATAGTAGTTTATGCAACTGTCATATAATGAAGGGTATTAAAACACGAGTGTGAGTTTATGAAACGAGCGCAGCGAGTTTCATAATAGTAACGAGTGTTTTAATACCCGTGTTATATGCAGTTGCATACACTACTTTATCTTCACTAATGCAATTAGTCAAACAACAAGAGTAAAAGCTGACAATAGTTTATTTATAATAATTGTTCAAATTTTGGATGGTACAATTTTGAAAGTTAATGTTAATTATTGATCCAGCAGCTGTAGCGGTCGCAGGGCAAGCAGTAGAGCTCGTAGACGGAGTCGGAATATTTATAATTACTTCATTCGTCTTGTTTTCTATACTGTTCAAGATCGTATTTGAGACTTGAATTTTATTCATTAAAGACTCATCAATGTAGCTTTCAGCCACAGTAGAAGACTTCTTCCCCCCGTGTCGTTTCAGTGCGGTCAAATCACCACCGCTATCTATGAGAAGGGTCGCCGAGGTGCGCCGGAAGCAATGCCCCGTGTACAACGCTGGGTTAGGCAGATTCAAAAAACTTGCGATAGTTTTTCCCAGAGCACCAAATTTATTAATACCAGTTCTTTGATCGACGCACTTCCCCGATCTATAGCTCAAGAAAAAGGCAGAGTTTCGACAGGGGGTGGGTCGAAGTTCCATGTATTTTTTACATACGGCATAGCAGTTGCCCGTCACAACGAAAGAACGATCTATTTTCGTTTTTGTTTTCGAAACTTTCACCATGATTGTACTCTCATCGAACTGGATGTTGTATAGCTCTTGCCTTCGGCATGCCCCCATTATGCCGAAGATTAGTGCAACCTGTAACAATAAACGATATAATAAGCTTGAGGTACATAGCCAAGGCAAAAACTATGAGTTATGAAGTAGTAAAGTGTAGGTACCTACTACCTAATTTATACACAAAGCGCTTAAACGGAGTGTCTAGATAACTTGCGTGTGTAGTACGTAAGTACTAGGTAGATTAAATAACAGAACTAAAATACACTTACCTTTTCAAAAAGATACAAAATATCTGGTGAATCTTCCAGGAAAATCTTTATTTGACCTGATGTAAACGTCAAGGACTTTTTTTTCTTGTGTCCTTCTGAACTGCGTTTCAGGAACGCTATGACTTTTGAATACTTCGTGATATCAATATTGTTGTAGATACTCAGTGTGGATTTGAGCATAGAATATTTAGCCCACATAGAAGATGGCTTGAATTTGTCGGAGAGGTCTTTGAGATACATAAGAATGACATTTTCAGAAAATGATGTAGTTTTCTTTTCGATCTTCCATGCCAAAAAGTTATTAAATTCTTTTTCATATAATTTTCTAGATTTTTCTGGCAAAAGATTGTGAGTTACTTTTGTTGCCAATTCTAGAATATCCGGAGGCGTACAAATATCATCGTCGCTGTCCATTTTTAACTTTTAATTTGTATTTTAAAAACAAAACACATTGCGAAACATTAAATTCACGCGTACGTGTATTGTCACAGTGAACTTGCCGCCATTAAAATCTAACCAATGAGAGCGCAGCTGCGCGCGCAGGGCCAATCAGGAGCGAGCGCGCGCTGTTCTTTTTTTATTTAATTGGCACAAGATCTTACCAAAGAGTTTTGTGTATGTAAGTTTAGTAGTTTCGACGAAGTTTTCACGTACCTATAACCCAACTGTTTTCAAAAGCCAGCCTAATATCAAAATTTTATACAACTTGTATGAGGATTTTGACATAAGGCTCGCCAGGTTAATTGGTCGCGTTTTATTGATGTTATAATGAGATTTTACGATATCGATGTGGATATTATGAAATTGCTTAAATTGAGTGTTTTGTTGTCTGCGCTATAACAGTAGTAATTATAAGTCAAGTATTGGAAACATAAGTAGAATGTTACAACATTAGTGTAGATAAATCAACTAAAAAGGCCGGAACAAGATAAAAATTCAATTTATGCAACATCAAACATAACATGCAGTCGGAGGCACGAAGTGAGAATGATTTGACTTATCATTAAATTTTATGCCTCCGACTGCATGTTATATATGATGTTGCATAAATGGAATTTGTATCTTGTTACGGCTTTTCAGTTGATTTTCTATTTAGTTAAGTACTTATTATTTTTTACGCAGGCGGGTTTTTTGTATTTTTTAATTTTTATTTTATTCATGTCTTTTTGGTTAGACAAATTTCATGATATACCTTTTGAAATCCTTGTGTTGAGCCCTCTAATTTGATACTAAAGTAAGTACCCATAATGGAGTATTCGAAAAAAAAAATGTTTTTCACCAACTGCAATGGCGTCGCACAGCCGCCATGTTTGTTTTTTTTAACACCTATCTAAGAACACTTGGGCAGCTAAGACGAATCAACGATACCTCAATTATGTAAATCCGTTTCGCGGTTCTGGAGATATGATGTAATATGAGGTAAAAACTATTACATACAAGATAGGCGCTTAAAACATAACCCTTCCTTTGCAGTCTGGTAAAAATAACATATATGAATGTAACATTCATATATGTTTTTTTATTTTTACATAATATTTTTGTCATCTACATATGTAACATACTACATGTTTACCTATTGTATTTTATCGGTAAGGTATTCGCAGTGGATTTTTTACAGCCCTATTTTAAATTTTAATTTGGTGTATAGTTAAATATATTTGTATACTAAACCATATTTATAAATATAGCTTTTATATTAATAACTAGGCCTTGATATATGCAAACAATAAGATCGAATATGGATGACGTAGTTGTTGACATTGAATAAGGCCAGCATCCATTGGATTACAAATTAAGAGAATATAAGTGTTGATAAATTTGCGCGGGTCTGACAGAACCACCACAATGGGTGCTGATACAAATCCCACTCATGGAAATTCATTAGTCTTTTCCAAATTACCGTGGCCCTTTAATACTATTATAAGATTATATACCTACCAGCTTTACAGAAAGAAGAGATTTATTTAATATTCTTTTAGAAGAGCGTGTGTTGCTATGCCTTGCATCAATAATGACATGTCCATATGGAGCACCATCGGGTAAAAATTTAAAAGCTATTACAATCAGTAAGTAGTTTGTGTTTAAAAAAATGAATTAAGTTATAAAAAGTTTATCAGAGTGTACACATACGTAGCCCCAATTAGCCCTGACAGATACCAATTTAAAATAATTAAACAAGTTAAATATTATAACGTAGATCTAACAAAAACGTACGGATTCCACTTATCAAAACTATAAATAGATTAAGTGGTTTTTATACACTGCTATTTGAATAATATAAAAGCAACAAACCAAATAACCTTTTCATGTCAATAATGAATGAAAAAAACACATCAACTTGAAAAACCGTTCATTAGGACGCAGGTTATACTCGATTTATAATTATTTTTAAACGACTGTTGTAGACGCCGTGCATGTGAAGGTTTTCCTCAATAATTTAAAAAAAGGTTAAATTGCGATTTCTCTCGTGTGTGGGTGTGTAGACATGTCATCGACCGCACAAAAGTTTCCATCGGCGACATGCAAAAAATTATTTGTGAGAAACTGGTTTTAAAAAGAATTGGGGAATTACATTTTAGTACCTGTGTCATACAGGGATGTCTCTGTCTTCATATATTTTTGTTGTCAAGTCTTTTAACGAAGTTAATAAATAGAGTCTGGCTAATGAAAGCTGTCCCTGAGAAACCGAGGCAATTTCAAAAAATCTGCTGCTGGTAATAATGGCTATACACTGAATAAACGAAGTTGATACTATTATGTTTAAATCAGAAATCAAAATTAAATCAATTTCATTTTTAAAAAGTTGCGAGCTACATATCTAATAAAGTTTAAGACGCAATAATAATTCAATAATTGTCGCATTAATAATATTCGTGTTGCTGTGTTCATAATTTTTTAAGGCAAAATTTTTTACTCTTTTGAAGGAACCCATGTTATAGGAAGGAGGGAACACAAGTGCCGGTAAAGAATTCCAAGTTTGTACGACAAACAAACGAGTTACCTACTGAATTTCCTTCCTATCTACATACAAATGATAATAAAAACCTTAATACTCCAGTGACTCCATATAAATAAGGTGCACTATTATTTTGGTGTTTACTGAACCTATTATGAATATCGTTGAAAGTTGATAAATATAAAATAGTTAATAAAAACCAAGTATCAAAAGACTTGCGTCATACTAACCTAAGAAATCAAGCACCACACGTAAACAATCTTGTTTTTGATTGAATTCGGCGTCTTTCTCAACTGTTGTTTTTCTTGAAACTTTGAAATCATGCAATACAACATCTTCCGCACTCCGCTTTTAATAGTTTTATTCATTTTTACACCCGTAAATCGATGAAAAAAGATCACGTAAAACTACTAACGACCAACTGACAACTTGGGAAATTGACGTTGACATTTGCATTTACTGTTACCATGTTAAAAGTTTGCTAAAATATCCAGGGACTACTTTTGATAGCCAGACTAGACCAGACGCTACTTCAGAATACTTTACGCGACATGTACCTACTAACAATACATAGTAGAAGTAAATCATATATCAATGAGTAGAGAGAGGGTGATGATATTGTGTTGCTTAAACTCAGTTAATCTATATAAAAATATTGCTTCGTAGGTTAAAGCTAAGAAGCTTTGACTGTATTCTCATAAACTGTAACAATTTGGACATACTGTTGTGTGAAATTTTAATCAGAGAAAAAATTGTGTGTACTTTTGTATGGTTGACAGCCCTGCTCACATACGTGTGCAGGATGCATTGAGTGGTTGAAGGACTTCAAGATAACATTGGGCAACTTATTTGGTTTTGAATTAACTTGGGTTGAGTTGCTTTTGGATTTTATTTAGATTAAAGTACGTTAACGGGTTTTACCTGACATATATCGACCTATGTAACCGTATAGTTTAATTTAGATTAAACGCAATTTCTTTTTGTATTTCTAACAGTTATTTAAAGTAGAGTTAGGGTAATGTTGTAAGCAGTTTTAGAACTCAATTTAAATCAAAATAAATGACTATTATTACGAACAAATGAATACCATACCATTTAAGAAAATATGAAATAAAAACGTATAATCACACATTCTTGTATGTAATAAAATGCATTTTCAGCTCGTGCTTCTGTCTGAACGAAGCTATTAGCATCGTGTTAGCAAACATTGTTTATTAACTGTTTATTCTTATGTGCGAGGATTGAATCACCTTCGCCACGTGTCTGTGTGTTTGTGAAAACCAGCTGTCAAACGCAAACACTTTTCTGTGACAAATATGCATGGTTACAGCAACTACATGTCACTGAAAAACAGTGACTAGGCTAGGAATGTGATAAAGTAATAGACATCTATACTAATCTTCTTTATGTATATAAAAATCTTCTGGGCGTGTGTATGTTATTGAATTCCTTCTAAACGGCTGGACCGATTTGGATGAAATTTTCTGTGTGTGTTCAAGAAAGTGGATTCGAGAATGGTTTAGATTTACAATTGGACCCGGTAGGTAACGCTGCTATAGGGGTTCATCATGGGATACGGGTGTTCTTAAGCGGACGAATGATTTGTTTGTTTTGTTGTCATGGAAACTGTCAAAGCGGTACGAAGTCCGCCGGTCAGCTAGTAAAATATAACTGAAGAGTTTGCTTTTTGTTTGAACGCGCTAATCTCAAGCTAAGTATGACGTAAGAGTACCTACAAGTCTGTATTACTCGCGATATAGGAATTGCGTTAATTTAAATGAGAGTAACTAAGTATATTGTTTTTTATCGTTCAACAGGTGATTTCCTAGAAAGTGACACATTTACCTTATTCTTTCGCAACGGCACTGACTAAGTTACGATAATACAAACGTGAGTTCCGACACGTTTGGTTACTAAAATTATTACTGGCATTAGAAATTTCCATGTTGCATGTACATACTTAGGAGTGTGAGTAAACATGTTAGGTAATTTTATTGGAATTATGTCATGATCTGTGTGGTAGCTCGTCTAGAGAAGACAGATCTCCGATTGGCAACCAACTAATCACCGTCGACCTACAAATGTCCGTCTGCTGGGTAATGACCGAGGCCTCGGTTCTTCGGTTCTATCGTGTCTCAGTGACATGATTATGACATTTGGATTATGGGGAAAAAGTCAGAATCAGGCCACTGAGATACGACTGGCGATAATTTAAAATAAGGAGTTTCACCCGAGATTTAATAATAACACACAACTTGTTAAAAGATACCATCTACACTGTACAGTTCTTAGTTTACTACTTATTAATATTATAATACTTAAAATTGGCTAAATGCGTGTACCTACCGCGATTAATTAAGATTAAGATTTGAAATAGCAGAAATGACATCCGACTGTCATCAGTGGAATATTGGTTGACCTATATTTTGCACACGGATTGTATCTATGGTCGGTCATTAATAGTAGATTATGGACCAAGGGATTAAAGCAATGTCATATGTCACGGGTGGCATATTGGACCCCGAGCGTAACGAGGGACTCGAGTTAACTCCCGAGCGAAGCAAAGGAGCTATTTGGTTAACTTTCGGGCAAAGCGAGGGAGTTATTTAGAGTCCTGAGTGAAGCGAGGGGTACAAGCCGCCTAAGACGAACACATGCTTTATCCCGAGGTGCATACTCTACTTTTCATACCGCCTGCGAGAAAATAAAAGCCAGAGTTACATAAATAAACCATTTAATATACAAAAAAACAAATTAAAAGTTAATATTAATACCTATTGGATTAATATTTTTTTCTTATTTTTTTAATTCTACTTTTGGTGGCCAATTCGATTTTATAAAAAACTCGACTCTTTACAATGCCCGTACATTGATATTAGAGGTAACCTATTTGCTGACCTTTTTACTACGTCAAAACCGTAGCCCACTAGATTTTTGTAGACCAATCAAATGCCTCCTTTGTGAATGGCATTATGCCCGTGTGCTAAGAGTTTTCATACGAATTTCGACATTCCAAACTCAAAAACGCTTTAATCCCAAGGGAATTTCATACAACATTATCTCCCTTGGGAGTTTCATACAACATTATCTCCCTTGGGAGTTTCATACAACATTATCTCCTTTGGGTGAATGACTTGCTTTACGTTGTAATTACTAGGTCTGTAATCCGACATTCTAGAGATGAAGGTGTGAAAAATATTTTTTTCTTTATTTTATAGTAATTCAACATTGTAAAATATTACTTCATAACAATACAAGTTACATAAATGTGATGTGAATCTAATTGTTCAATAATCCTATTGTAAGAATGTGCCGTACCTATAACGAATTAATTCGCGTTCATGTCGGTATAGATGTATTTAACAATAAATTCTCACAGTACAAGAGAGTAATTTCAGCCATATTTAATAACGAAACATCCTCAACCCCACTTATTACATAAATATTCGTATGAATATAAATAAAAATTGTTAACATATATTGTATAGTTAAGTTATAAACAAAAGTGTTCTGTAAGTTTAATTGATTGCATGCTGTGTACACTAAATTTAGATTATTGTCTTGTCTTAATAAGTGGAATATGTTTGTATGTTTTCGTAATGACATTAATCTGTCAGTGTACCGTTCATAAATAAATAAATAAATAAATTCATAGACAAACACGCTACATATAGTTAGTGATTTACATCAGACTTAAGAATAGTGGCATTATTTTACTTAACGATAGTTATGCAAGACAAATCAAATAAATCACACATCGTGCTTGGTAACAATTGACTTGCGACTTTTCAAAGTCCCATTGGGTGGAATAGGCATGATGACAGTAATTAAAAACTACTAAAATACTATATTTATTGAATAAAACTTGAAGCTTGGAATATAAAATACGCATTGTTTCTTTTATTATAAGTGTGATTAATATTTATTTTTATAAAATAAAACTACAAAATAAGGCAATCCGCCATGATATCTTGAACACCAATCAGAGCGCATGACGTCACGCTTGAGTAAAACTTATATGTCATGTGTACTTGAATTGATTTATCCACTGTCTTATGTGCATTTTCTTGTAAAATATCGTTTATGGATGCTTGTAAAGCTGAAAAAGAAAAAATAATCAAGTTTATAAAATATTACCTTTTAATATAAAAATATTACCTAAAAAAATTGCCAAGATTTCAAGATAAGTATGTATATTTTAAAAGCAAAAAAAACACAAACAAAAATCAAATATTAATTTTACATTAATATGAAACTTCAACAGGCAAAGTATTTAAAAGTCTTGTATTAATATTGTTTACAAGATATAGGTTTGTCGTATTATTGGTTTTATTTATTGCATAATTGGTTATGCATAATTCATAATGAATAGAATAAATTTGTATTAGAAATATATATATTTTTGGTGAAATGGCAATGGGTAGAAATAAGTACCTGAACTTCCACATGGTAAGTATCTCTTCAAGTTCCACTTGTTTTGTAGTTCTTTCTTCTAAATCTTTCTGACATTCTTCTATCAATGTCTTTCTTTCTTTTTTGAGAATATATGGTCTTTCTGTAGCATCTGATGTTCGTTTTCTTCTATCTGATTGACATTGAAATTTAGTGGGCATACACCCCGGTTTCATGCGGATCTGTGACACCGATCCCATCAAATAATATTCCATATAATTATCCATATCATTAGGTAACTGAAATATGAATAAAATACGTAATACATATCAAAGCAATGAGAGATGAAACCTAACGTCGAAATAGATTGTTTATATTTTTACATTTAGACCTCGTACAAAATTTTATTACCAAATACTATATACTAGAATCTACAAAAGTATGTAAAAACTTACGTCAAAGTGATCTTCATAAAAATAAAGGTGAGCACTGGGCAATATTCCTTTTGAATCTCGCCTTGCAAGTTTAAGCCACTTGTTTCGTATTGTTTTATTTTGAGGAACGAACAAAAATAGCTTATTAGGAGTTTTTATGGATGTATTCTCACACTGGGGGACCCCACACCACCTATACACTTTCGAATTCATATTTAATAACACAAAATAACTAAATTCTTGCACGAGCGCAGCGCGTTTACGTTTTGATTACTCAAACGTGACGTCACAAGCGACGCCATGACACTAACAAGCGTTTTAGGGGAAATTTAAATTATTATTTTAAAATTGCATTTTTTTCCTACTAAACTTTTAATTTCAGCAGAAATATCTTATTCATTGTAAATAATATATATTTCTGGCCATTATAGGTCCATTTTTCAATTATTGTCATCATGCCTATTATAAATATAACAGGGATAGGTAGGTTAGGGTTGCTACCCGTGCTTTATTATAAAGTATTGTACGTTATTTCGGGTAATTGTACTCTATACTTTATGAGAACAATAAAGTACGCGAAAATATTTTATTTCACATATTTTATTTCTCTGGGATTCTTTTTACATATAACTCACAAAAAAGTTGCTGTGTAGCTATTTAGCAGTGATAATTATTTAGTCTGTACTTTATTTGCACAAAAAAAAAGGTGGCAACCCTAGTGATGATGGTTGTTTTACGTGTAATAAACAAGTACTTACTTTTAAAATTCGATAGGAAAACCAATGTCTTGGCAGCTCAATTGAAAAAGCCAAGCATAATATAAGCATGTGATGGTAGTTGTTGACATTGAATGGGCGCCTTTGGCTTTCAAAGTAAAATGTGTTGAATAATTTCGGCGGGCTGGTTAGAACCACGATAGCTCAATTGGAAGAGCACCTGACCCGGAATGTCAGAAACCCTCAAATCCTGCTCGTGGAAATTTTTTCAACATTTGTGTTTTTGTAATTTGTTCGCAACAAAATTTGCGTTAACAATTATTTGAACATTTATGAAAAAGCCAGTTCATATTGCAAACAGGGATGGATCCCTGTTTGCAATATGAATATGTCCTACGTGAGGCATTGCCGTCTTACGAAGCTACTTTAATATTCGTAAAAAAAATTATGTTTTACGTAAAGGCGGTGGGTACGGCTTGCATGTGGACTCGTAAGCGTAAACCCGTATCCGGTAAATTTTTTTATTAACTCAGAAACTTTCGTGGACGTACGCACAACAAATTACTTTTTCATTGCAATCGAAAGAATAGTATAGGAACGAAATTTGGGAGAAACATTATTTTTATAATTGAGCAGTTACCTTGTATTACTAATCCATAAATTAGTATAAATAAAGACGACATGGTGACCGAGGGCGAGACAATGATAATACTCGTATTATCTATCACGCCTTCATATATCGAATATATGGTTGAATGCTGGTTGGAATTCGGAACGCTTCAAACGGCTTTTTATGGTTAATGGTTAAAGAACTTTATTACTTCTCATTAGAATTACAATAGGTATTCACTTATTGAGAAACAAATTTAGCTTACTTAACTAAGTTCACAATAATCCAGCAATCGAGCGCACATACAAGCACATTCCCATTTACTTCGAACACGGTAATTTTAAAAAACGTCATTCGTGGTGTACCGTCCCCGCACCGAAATATTATTCTCACTCACTATGAATGACAGGGCCCGGGCTCAACAAACATGGAGCTACGAAGAACACGTAACGACTAGATGTGGCATTGGTAAGTTCAGCACGCATTAGTATCAGGATCGGTAAAAGAATATTGCTTTTAAAATATATTATGTATATCAATGTATTATATGTATATAAAGCTATTATTATTGTAGATTTTGTTTATCTGTAATAGTTTAGTTTAGTTATTTTGATGTTTGTTTATTTATATGAACTGACCAATAGGTATCAATTTGAAACTTGTTTCTTTTTTTTTTTTTTTAATTATTTAGTTCAAATATAGATAGGTTTAAAGTCTCTATTCTAATATAAAAAAATAACGGTCGGTGATACATCATCATCAGCTCATTTTTATGTCCCCACTGCTGGGGCACGAGCTTTCCCTATGGATGGATAGGGAGAACGGGCCATAAACCACCACGCGGGCCCAGTGCGGATTGGTGGTTGTTAACGACTGCTAATGCAGCCGGGACCAACGGTTTTACGTGCCTTCCGAAGCACGGAGGAGCTCGAGATGACACATTTCCGGTCACCCATCCGATGACCGGCCCCTGCGAAAGCTGCTCAACCCCAGCACTCGCAGACCGGGCGCGTTAACCACTGCGCCATCGAGCTCCTCCGGTGATACATAGAAACAGATAATGTCATAGTACTTATAGTACAGACGCTTACACATCAGACTGTCCAAAAATAACAAAATTCTTCAATAATACTTCAATTTTAAATGTTTAACCATATGCCATAGTCATAAAGTTCAAAGTATACTGAACAAATTCGAAAGTTTGTGGTGGACTGATGTCCATATGTAAATAATACTTACTGATGTCGAAACTGTAGCTTTACCTTTGTATATTCAATTGTCTTCAGATAACGATGATAAAGATATCTGTTAGTCAGTTCCGTAAATTTTAGCAAACACTAATTTAAAAAAAAAGAAAACTCCGTATGAGGAACGGGTTAATGTCAGTTATCAGTTATTTTATAGAATAATTCAAAATTACTTCTTAATTTAATCTAAATATTTAATTTCGGGCCAAGTCTATAGTTTATTAGAAGGTTATTTCGAAAAACGTAAATAAAACAACTAGTACAATAGTTATCCTTTTAAGTAGATCCTTAAACAAGTTAATAGAACATACATACTACATAGTAATTAAGTAGATAGTTAAATAAATATTAAATAAAAAAAACTTTCTTCAATAAACTCATAAATGAAAAATCATTCATGTTAAATATTATGAAGTAATTGTCTACCGACAATTATAGGTTTATAGGTTTATAGTGTAGGTTTATAGGTTTATAGGTTTATAGTGTATTTATAGGTTTATAGTGTAATGCTACCGCATTACACTATAAATCTACCCAAAAGCGAAGTGTGAGTGAATGTCTTATGTGGATAATATGTGAATATCAAATAAACGTTTCGTTCTCAATCACGTAAAAAGAACATCCCTGTTAAAAGCCTTATACCAACTGCGTGCGACATTCTCGGTATGTACTGATTTACTTGTTTTTACAACAACAACAAAAAAACAGCCCGCAGTGTGGGCAAAACCCGCTACCGGTATGCGTTCCACAAGAGGTATTCCAAGAAGCACACCCAAACGAAGCACACCCAGACGAAATAAGTATATCTTATAAGCATTCTACTCATGTGTTTTAAATTAGCTCAGAATTAGCTCAGTGTGACCCTTTCATTTTGTGTACCTTATGCGAATAAGAATACTTTACAAGGATTATAATTTGATTTACCTCACTACAGTGTGCGATGTATATCTTTTATCAGACGTAGGAGGATACTTTCAAGATAAAATCTGGGAAGAGCTAAGCCCCTTGAGCGTCGATCGACCACCAGGTGGCCGATAACAATTAAAATTCTATTGTGTCTGGGATTCGCGCGCTCGAGCTCCTAGATGAACTTGGTAATTATGTCTGTCGCCCGCCCCTTTTCAATGTTTTGCAATGCGGTTTTCCGGTTTAAAGGGTGGTCATAGGTCTAGTTATATTACAAGGTATGGAAGTATAAAAACTGAAGCTTCCGGGTCGGCAACGTATGCGTGGTGCCTTAGGTGTTATCGTCATCTTATAACTACGACCGGAATCGATCACGATCCGATCTCCCCATGTACTATTGCAAAGTATATCATTTAATATTAAATTACATTAAAATGCAATAAATATTTATGATTTATAAATTGATCTTAAGGGAAAGTCTGGTTTTAACTCTAATGATGAAGATGATCATCATGTTTCTTTCTACACATAATTACGAAAATCATTTACATATCGTCATCACCTAATAGGGCGAAGGCTTATTGGGCATTGTTCTTTTATTCAAATTAGTTGATTTACATGCATTTCTCTCGTAAACAGAATGCCGACCTATCTCAATTACATACTTAGATCTTAGAGTAGGTAAATGGTGCGAATCCTTAAAGTACATTGTCAATCAGATTACTAAGTTTTATAATATACTGTAAATATTTATTGAATTTTACGGTGCTCTACTCGGCACGTACTAACAGTTAAATTGTAAGCAGCTATAAGTACTTAGTTAAATATCGGAAAAGTTTAATTGTCATATTATTATGTTTTATTACGTTTCTAGTGTCTGTCACGAGTATTTGTTTGTACTCTTAAGTACCGTCTTACTTTTAGTATAGATAATTTCAGATTAGAGTAAAAGAGACAAAACACGCAATAATTGTTATTCGGAGCTTATTCTATGTTTATTTGTAAGGGGGTTTACAATATCCACTTTAATATGCTTGTCTACCATCCAGTGGTATAAAATATACATTGACAGACGCAGGGGGCGCGCTTACATCACCACGGCCGGCGTGCACTTTGATTGAGTAACGGCAACGTCACCTCCCATCCACTGGATGCGACCGTTCCGCTAGCCTTCACAGCCCTCCAGGCTAAAGGTAATCCTCAGGGGTTGTTTACCGGGTCGGTCTTAATCTTTTATAAAAACAAGGCCAGCCCCGGATCTTCCGTAAGGAAGAAGCTGTAAGCAGATTTTTCCCCTGGGTCAACAAAAAAAAAAAGTCGGTGTCGGTTCTGGTTGTCAGATGGTCTGAGCCTAGCAGTAGGATATTTCATGCTGATGATGCTATTAACCACCTGCAAAGAGACGCTGCTGGAATGTATTCTAGTTAGGTCGCACTGCTATGTTAGCGAACGCATAGTTCGACATCCGTTCTCGGGAACAGAACAATGTATCGTTCATTGGTGGTTTACGTAGCCGTGTTTATACTTACGCTTTACCGTAATCAGCCATCAGTGAAGGTCCATTTCTTTGATTGTTTTTTCCTACTGTACCTACTCTAGCAGGTAGCAAGCGTAGCGTGGCGGGCAAGGTTATTAATTGGCTATAGGCTTCATTATCGAATCGCACGGACCAGCCGCTTCCTTTTGCAATTTAAAGTCACGAAGAAGAATTTACTTATAATATTAATCAAAACTGATAATTCAAAATGTTTCCATCTACAGGGCGAGGTACCCTGTACGGAGAAGACTCGGCAATAACTTAGAAAGGGATTTTTTTTACAACGTCAAATTCAATTGGAAAATGCCATATCGTAGAAGCACAGTTTCCATTGGTGGGATCGGTTGCTACATCCCCTTCCAGGATGTTATAACCTTTTTAAGCACATGTTTAGTGTGATTTTCGATTTTCTACCATTATACATTGTACCTAAATTATTTTTTGTAAGTTTTAAATTTTAGGTTTTTGGGTTGTTATTTACCTACATCCTATGTTTTAGCACAAATTTTGTCCCCCAGCTCAAGCTACGCTACTTTGTAAAAACAATTCAAATACATTTAACATTTCCTATTTAGACAACCTCCAAAAATAACGCCTCAGTCGTTAGCCATTCTGGTAGGTAGAGGTACCAAATAACTCTGTACATATTTATACAGCTGATACGCAGAAGTATCAGCAGGAAGGATATAATTAACTTTAGTGTTAAGTAACGCAAATATTATGAAAATACTTAAGTTTTTTACGAAGGCATTTTAATTCTGTAAATGGTAATTACTATTATTTACATATGTATTTAAAACAGAATTTATCATACATGAAGTCATGAAGAAACCTCTCAACTTCTCACACATAAAATTATTTTATCATAATCAGCGTACCTATAAACAAAAAGATTTGTGTACAATCGGTTGGAATAAAATATTAAACGTTTAGTTTACTATTCATAATTAGCCTATACTAGTCCACTGCTGGACATAGACCTGTCCAAGTGCACGCCACTGAGCACGATCCGTGGCTACTCTCAGCCAGCTCTTGATGAGCTCAATTCAGTCACGTTTTTTTCTCTAAGCGCGATACATTATCAAACCTCGCTGTGTTGCGGAAAAACACTGAAGCTGGGATTAAAAAACATAATTCAGTTATACAAACTACTGGCAGGGTCTACTCGTATAATAAGATAAGTTAATAGAATACGACACGCAAACGTACCTACTTCTGAAAGGAATTGAGATTATACGTCGTGTGGGACAAATTATAGGAATATTTTTGAACGAGATAGATCGTGATGAGGACTATCCACATACGGGTTGCAATGCCAAACTCAATGTATTGTTGGGCTATTCTGTTTTTCTTTTTTTATTGTTTTTTTTTATACTTAATTCTTAATTTTTCCTTTATATAAATATTAATTTTATTGGTTTTGAAATAAAAAGAGATAAATGTATGTAATACAGTAAAGTAAGTATATAATTTTTCCGGAAAATATGATAAGTATAATAATAGAATCTTCGAATAAAAAAGCTTATCGAGTCAGTTGAATGGAATATCTTTTTCTTCTAAATTTGACATACTTCCTATACTTTTTGTTATTTTTTGGCAGTATACTCGTAAAAGGTTAAGTAATGGTAAACTGTGAAGGTTTTTGAGGATTGATTGATTATATCTAATGGGAAGTTAAACAAAAAACATAACAAAAAACAGTGTGGCGTGTCTATTTCCATCATCACTTTCGCTTGTTCGGTTAGAATGAGCCTCCGATGAATGGGCCAATCGACCTCGGGATGTGACCACTTCAAGCGGTTACGGTCATACCACGCAATTGATGAGAAAAACGTGGCCTATTGTGCTAATAAAGTGGGTTAGGAAGACAGATTAATCCTTTATTACACTTCATAATAGCGGGTATTGCTCATACGCGCCTCGCCTCGGTGGCAAAGTGCTCGGCCCGACACCTGCAGGTCCTGGTTTCAATTCCAAAGTGTTATAAAGTGTGTAGGTTTCGAATTGTTCGATGCATATTCCGGCGAGCGTGGTTATTAAGACAATGCCTATTAATTGTAGCGATGTCTTGATTTTAATTATGGATACATTGCACAGCAATGGGACAGTAACTACCTATAGACTAATTTCTTTATTTTATTCACGCCGCGGAATGCACTTACTTAACAATTGCAAATTTTTCGTACAAATTCTTGTTTTCGTTAACTAGATCTCCTGATGTGAGAAGCGCGAGTTCACCAGTCGGGTGACGCGCTCCTCACACCAGGGAGGCGATTTATGAATCTCACCGGTGATCTCGAACTTAAATATGGCATGAAATAAAATATATATTGCGTTCGAGAATTTTTGGCGTCAAATATAAGTTACCAGTGGAAACCTTTAGAGGACCTTAAGAGGAAATACTAAGTAGGTACTTCCTCTACTAAAATCAAAGCTTCGTAGTCCCCTGATTCCTCCTCCAAAACTAGACCGATTTAATTACATTTTTCATTAAAAATTAAAGAAAGGCTTTGGCTGTGTCCCTAAGTATGTCTTACTTTTTTTTATATAATCTTTTCAAATTTATTTGCTGGTGTCTGAACACAGCGACAATCTGGCCAATTTTTAAGGTCTTTTTTAATAATTAATTTATGAAAAAATCAAAACATGGAGGAAAGGGAAGCCAAAGCTTTCCTTTAATTTTTAATGAAAAAAGTAATTAAATCGGTCCAGTTTTGGAGGAGGAATCAGGGAATTACGAAACGTTGGTTTTGTCTACTTTTCATATAATCAGTCGACCTTAGTATTTCCGCTTAATAGAAGGAAAAGGTGCACACGTAATTATTATTGATATTCAGATCTCTGATATTCCCCATGTATTTGTCAAACTACTGTAAGCATTCAACCAAGCAGTGGGACATTTTATAGACCGCTAATGAGGTAGAAACTTTTCGACATGGATAATAATTATTGTAATGTCAATGTGTAACTAATAATATGTTTTCTTTTTAGGTAAGTCGTCTCTTTATTTTATGGGCCAATGTCAAATAGCTCCCACTAATTTTAAGGTAAGGTTAAGCTAATATCATAAAGCGTATGTTAACGACGCTTCATAAAAATTAAAACAATGTCACGTAAACATAACTTGATAGTAAGTATGGTACATTTTTTTGTGCTGCTAACTCTCTAGAAGCTATATACAGGGTGGCTCATTCAAATCGGTCAGTATGGGAATGTCTGAAACTATAAGACATACGAAGATTTGTTCTTAGGAACCATGTCACCGATTTTGATAAAAAGAAAAACTACATTCATACATTTAAAAAAAAACTGTACCCAGCTCGGGAATCAAACCCGGTTGTTTTGAAAAAATAAACTTACACTTTTTCTATTTAAATATCGATTGTGTAGGTCTTAAGCTGTAAATGTCTCTAAGATACAAGATGTCTAAAATGAATAAAATGCATTGTTTTGACATACTTTAATTTATCAGAGTAGGTGTTCGAAGTGACCACCGTTACAATATTCAACAAGTTAAGGCATGTAAAATTGTCTCTATGGCTGTTTGTATGTACCTCTCTACTTGTTACATACACCTTATCATGTGGCATTAGCATTGCATTAAATCTTTAAAATATTAAAATAATAAAACATAATTATTAAAATATTGTATTGAAAAAAACGGTGGTCACTTCGAACACCTACTATGATAAATTAAAGTATGTCAAAACAATGCATTTTGTTCATTTTAGACTTCATGTTTCTTAGAGACATTTACAGCTTAAGACCTACACAATCGATATTTAAATAGAAAAAGTGTAGGTTTATTTTTTCAAAACAACCGGGTTCGATTCCCGAGCTGGGTACAGTTTTTTTTCCAAATATATGAATGCAGTTTTTATTTTTATCAAAATCGGTGACATGGTTCCTAAGAACAAATCTTCGTATGTCTTATAGTTTCAGACATTCCCATACTGACCGATTTGAATGAGCCATCCTGTATATACTCGGCCTTATTTACTATCCTGCATGATTTGGAATGGTTTTAGCGATTAAACTGCTTTTTAAGTAAAATTTAAACTCTCGCTTAGTCATTATAACAGATATTTGTCATCACAGATATTTGTTTGTTACCATCATAATGGCTTAAATATTGTATTGATGACAATATGATAGCAAACTCAATAGAACATTCTAAACAAGTACAATCTAAGAATCGCCGCGAAATAGAACCTTTACACTATTGACGGTCTTATCTCTTGAAGTAATCTCTTACTGATAGACAAATCATCGGATGGACATTATCAGACGTAGGAGCAGGTTCGAATTATCTACAGCTACAACACATGTTGGTCTATTTATACACGAAAGTTGGGGTACAATATTTTACACCACCGTACACTTAACTGCTAGGGTAGTGGCACTAGAGTCCGACAGGACCCAGTTATCGACATTTTTTTATTTTAATCATTAGAAATAGGAGTCAGCAACTCATTATTGGCTTAAGGAACAATTGGATACAGATCACCTGCTTCTAGCTGTCATCCAGGAAAAAAATCAATGAAATTCGATATAATTTTTTGGTGACGAAAATGGTGTCGACATAGGGTTATTCTATTTTTATCACTCGTTATGTCTCAAAGATATGATATTCAACGTGACGTCAAACATTTAACGGGTTTTCAAAGCTCGGTATTATTATTCAATATGAACCTGTTATTCGTGTAAAAAAACTAAATAATATTTAACTAGTAACTTAAGCAAACCTTCAGCAGAAAATAATAATAAACTAGTGGTATTCTGGATAACAGAATTGTGACTTTCACGGGTCCGGCTCGTAATCTTTGTAATTTCATAATCGTAACAATAATCAAAGCTATTTAGTATAAATAAAGTAAAAGTAGGTATAGTATCGCTTGACGTAAGCCGTGAATGGTATCGACAGATATAGCTGCTGTGCTAATGGTCAGAGAAAGTCTCATTAGCAGATGCGAACTATCCTAACAAAACAATTAGTGAAGAATTAACATAGCCTAATGTGTTTGCTAACGATGTCTTTATTGTGTGCAATAATGAATATTCATATGTTTTTTTCTTAGATACGTTTGGTAGGTACGTTGCTTGGTATGTTGTTTGGACTCATGCGAAATAAAAACCCAAAATTACTTGCTTCTTATCTTCTTATCTTTGTGGGGCCTGCCGAGGTTTCCCTCTCGCAGCACCACTTCGACCCATCGGGATCTTTTGTGCAACCCCATCCTTTCACTCTTCTTCCTCTGTAAAGATAGATGCCATAAGCTTGGCAACGTCCTTGAGAGCAAAGAGCCTGAAGTCCTCCGGTTTCAGATAGGCCGACCCCAGGAGTCCCATTCTTTTCCTAGCCAGAGTGGCAGTCACACAGTAGGTGCTGCAATGACTCCGTTTCCTTCCCACATGCCCTACACAAGCTATTTGTTGATCATCATCATCATCATCTCAGCCAAAAGAGGTCCACTGCTGGACAAAGACCTCCCCCACGGATCTCCATGAAGGGTATTTGCCGTAATCGCCACGCTTGGCAGGCGGGTTGGCGATCGCAGTTGATTAAGAGTAACCTCAGAGAGATGCTGCTGCCCATCCTCTGGAATGATCCCTTAGTCGGCTTTTACGACACCCTCGGGAAGATATGGGGTGGTGCAATTCTTTATCCCCGGCACCACACAGGGGATTTTTTGATAGATGCAAATTACTTGCTTACTTACTACTTACTATCCTAGCGCTCTGTAGCCCCGAGTGAGCTTTGGCCTCTGATACAAGTCGGAGCCACTTGTGCCGGTCCTGAACTGCTTCCTGCCAGTTGTCTACGTGAAGCTTTTCTAGGTCTTTTAGAACTTCGTCCCTCCAGCGGTAAAGGGAAATTCGGCACTTTCGTTACTTGTTTAAATGTTGCTTGCTCTTAACTTATTGTGTAAAGGGCATGAGTGCATGCAGTGAGCATACAATTAAGTAAACTCTAGAAAATGGGTTCATTACAAATATGGGTTGGTGTCGTTAATAAAACTATGTTTTATTTTTCTATTCTGTGTCTATTATTGATATTATAAATGATTTCGATATTGTGTACGGATTTAGAATGAGAAAATCTAGACACGCGGTAGCGTGTCAAGCCAAGTTTATGTATGCCCGTAATGTAAGAATCTTAGTATGTACGTACTTCAAGTTTAAGCATACCAGCAGCGCTTATAGCACAAGATTTGTGGAAGCGACATATTATGTCACATCTAAACGTCAAACCCTAACAATTTTTATCAATTGATAAAAATATACAGATATAAATATATATTATACATGTGACAGATCTAGATTGATAATAATTATATGGATTAGACGTTTAGATTTGACATATCTCGCTCTCACTCATCTTATGCTACTAGTGCTGCTAGATATGACCGACAGCCAATATAAAGGCATCAAATGCTAAAGGAATATACATATATGTACAGAACCCCTAGTGTGCGAGTACAACTTACACTTAACTGATTTTATTTTTTTGGTAAGTAAGTACTTGGTAGTAACTACTCAAAAATTTCTTGTTTTTTTTGTAAATCTAACATAGTGACTTCAAAAAAACAAGAAATTTTTGAGAAGGAGTCTGGCTTTGTTGCATCTTAACATTTTTTACACAGCAGCTTGGGACTTCTCACCATAACGATAATTAAAGTACATAAAAAAATCTTTCCAATGATATATCACATGTTGTTATTGGTTCCTAGGCTGGCTTCCATATATTTTTGCCCGTCCTCCTTTCCTAAAATGTTAAATATCTTGGAGGAGCATTGAACGACATCCCAGATAAACAAAGGTTATATTTACTTGATTTGAAAAAAGACAAAGTGTTGAAAAAAATTCACGAGCGGGATTCGAACCCGCACCCCATGACATAATAATAATAATAATAAATTTTTATTTCAGACCAATTTTATCCATCAATATAATAAACTAAAAAAATTTAAATTTGTGAATACGAGCATAAGGTGACTCCTCGCCTCTCCTACTTGCCGTGCCCTACAGGGTCCATAAATGTACCTACTTTTTTTTTTAACATCAATGTAACTTATGGAGTGCAATAAAGATATGAATGAATATGAATATGACATGCCGGGTCAGGTGCACTACCAACTATGCTATCGTGGCTCAATCCAACTCGCCAAAATTAATCAACACTATCTACTCTTACTTTGTAAGCCAAAGGGGAAAATCGCAACTGGGGAATAACGCCACTAACCCGCCAAAGGAGCCCTATTCAATGTCGACAACTACGTCATCGACATCCGATCTTAATATTTTTACAAATATTGAAAGATCAATTTGAAAAAAGACAAAGTGTTGAAAAAAATCCACGAGCGGGATTTGAACCTCGTGGAATTTTTTCAACACTTTGTCTTTTTTCAAATTGTAATTTCTTCGCAACAATATTTGCTATAAATTATATGTAAACAATTCAAAGATCAGTTAAGAATTAGGTAGCTACCTACCGAAAAAATCCACGAGCGGAATTTTACTTGATTGTTGTAGTACGTTAGAGATACCTTACAAAGGGTCAGAATGATAATTGAGTTTTGAAATCCTACGTGGCTAATAAGAGATACTAGCTGAGTATTGCTTTGGCCTGTTGCAACAACTTTATTAGAAATACAAAAGATAAAAATTATAGATATTGATCTAGAACTGCTAAACAAGGTGAGTATAATAATGTATGTATAATAATAATATAATAATGTATGTATGTAGTTTAGTTATGTTTCGATTTCGTATAATTCTATCGATAACTATTTAATCCTTTAATGCACATATAAAACACACATTAAAACAGACGTTATACATGACATATACAAAGGTGAGCTTATCTCTAGAAGAGATCTCTTCCAGCCAACCCTAGCTGTGGTGTGGAACGGAAGTTTGCGAGACTATTCTACGAACTAATTACTGATACATATACATAATTAAACTAACCATAATGTATATACACATACACATATATACATATAATAATTTAAATGTATAATTATATCACTAATATTATAAATGCGAAAGTTTGTGTGTATGTGTGTGTGTATAATTTGTTGCTTCTTCACGCTGCAACGGATGGATGGATTTGGATGAAATTCGGCACACAGATAGTTTATAACCTGGATTAACACATTTTTATCCCGATATTCCCACGGGAACGGGAACCACGCGGGTGAAACTGCGGGCGGTCGCTAGTAATTATATATAACGTTACTGATTACCAGTGTTGGAGAGGTAGTGATCTTTCAACTTATGTTTAAAAGGTTCTACCGATGGACTCTCACGACTGTCGGCAGGCATTTTATTCCACAATTTGGCTGCATGCAGCACCGTCCATGGACGGTGAAAGAATCATCACTCCTGATCCTTTGGTGACGATTGCGTAGATAATCCGAAAACCAAGCGATCACAGAAGGGTTAATGTTAAGGGAGTGGAGTATGGCAAGAAGGATGTCATAGTCGACGGAGTTGAAAGCACTGCTGAAGTCAAGTAGAACCAGAATCGTAAACAACCGGTTATCAATGGCGTGGCGAATATTGTCTGTGACGTTTAACAAAGCAGTTACTGTACTATGGCCAGGACAAAAACCAGATTAGTACGGACTTATAAGGTTCTGACGAGAAACAAATGAGAATAGTTGTTTTTGTACATACAGCGCTCTCAAGGACCTTAGATAGAAATGGTAGGATGGAAATAAGACGAAATTGCGAGAAAGTTACTACTTTTTAAGTCCAGTTCTCCTACTGGGGAACTGGACTTAGGGATAGGAATGACGTGGGCGAATTTCCAATCAGAAGGAAAGACGTTGGTCGCCAGAGAATAGTTTAAAAAATGCGTTATAATGGGCACAACGTCTTCCAAGATAGGCATCAACATATCACGGCTAATGCCATCTTCACCCACGGCTTTGGAGGTAATGGAAAGGATATTTTTCTTAACCTCCCCTTCAGTGATCTCACGGAACAAAAAGGCTCACAGTCGGGACGGGCCACTGTGTCTAAAAAGGTGAGCGTCGCTGCTTTGATGAAGTCAGCAACGGTAACTGGTGTCTTTATGAAGTGGCTGTTAAGATTATTTATATTAGGTAACTCACAAGTACCGCCGCGAACTCCACCCACACCGAGTGATCTTAAGAACTTCCAGATTTGACTTGGAGGTAAGTCTTCTACCAATGGAATAAATGTAACGGCGTTTAGCATCCCGGCAGAAATGGTTGCAGAAATTGCGCAGCCTTTTGTAGCTTTGTAGCTTTGTAGATAGTTGTCACTCGGAAACCTATAAGTAAGTAATGATTTGGCCTTATCCCTGCTGCATAGCTTTCTTTATCAAAGGTGTTAGCCACGGCGCAGGTAGATGTTCCACACTGTCTGTCTGAGAGGGGCATGAGAATCAAATAGCTTTGTTAGCTGTGTGTAAAAAAATTTTGCCTATGGAGAGAAAAAAATAATCGATACATAGCGAGTTTAAAAAAAAAATGAAAACTCATAATATTGGTAATAATGTGGCGAAATTATCACGGAAATAAAAACGCAATTTAGAACGGTTTTTTCTGAAAAATATATGAGGTATTTTTAAAAGAAGTTACGATATAAAATAAGTAGAATGATTGAATTAATCATTAACTTTGCTGAAAGTTTATAATCTTTCACGTGTATACTCGTATTTTGCGTTATCTATGTTTTTAAGTACTTTCTAAGCCTTAACAAAATAGTGTAGCTCATTATTTTAATTGTGTTTTCTGTGTGGTCTGCGATCGTGTTTGCTCGCAAACTCTCGCGTTTCGCCGCATTGTTCACGACTCACACGTTTTACTCGTAATATTAAAATGTTTGGATTGTGCGTAACAACCGCCTATCTGCGAAACTATAATAAATATTACGGAATATTTGCAGAAGCTTTTGCCACGCGGCATTCAAATGTCTTCCTGCATTTGATAAGATACCTACAACATATAAAAAATAATTTATTTAATTTCCAATTACTTCTTACATTTACAGATATGCCGCCTTTCAAAAAGATAGGTAGATATTTAGTCATTGGTAAAGTAAATCTCAACTATGTTTCAAGTCATGCGTAAGAAAATGCAAATTACGTAGATTTTTTATTATTTTGGCGAAAGTCAGACTTCCCCGCTTCGTATTTGTATTAAACCTTGCACGTTTCAAGGATAAAGTCGAAACGTTAATTTACCTTTTAACATTTACCACATTAAAGGAAAACCATTGAATTTGAATCTAGTATGAGGCACGTTCTTTTTTGATTTATTGGTTTCTAGCGAGTCATGAAAATGTTTGCTTGAAAAAAGTAATCTTATTTTACTCAATCACTACATTTTGATATATTAGGTATAGGTATTGGTAATTAAAGGGGAGGCAATTAAAGATATTAGCGCTTAATGAAATATTCTAGTAGATGTAATTAATTAGCGTTTTTGGAAAACTGTCTACAAAACGGCAAGCGTGCGTAACTAATTAACTATGATTAATATAATAGCCATATATTTTAGCTCGATCAACCTTTCCCTGCCCAATTGTTTTTGTATAAATGGACGATTGTTCGCTCTTTTCGCCCGATTTACTTTGAATTTGTTTTAACACTATTAAAAGCCTTGTTCTAAAAGTCAAATCAAGCGCACTTCATCTGGAATCTTCAACTATTTACTGAGTAACTGGCAATCTTATCTCTATCTGTCGAAACAACAATGCTGCTAGCAGAGTACACTACTGGAATAACCTTAATTGAAGAGGTTATTCCAGTAGTGATAAAGATCTTTTAAGTATGCCTCTTTAACTATTCATGTTTTGTAAAATACGGTATGGTATATTATATATATACGCTTATAAGCTTTGGAGTTATCTTGTACTGCAATTCATCATATAAAATTTTAGCACTGGATTTACATATAAAACATTGCATTTCTTCATGTCAATTGTTTGAAGATTAAATATCATAATCATCATCACAGCAAAAAAAGGCCACTTCTGGACAAAGGCCTCCCCCAAGGATCTGCACATCGAAAAAACAATAAATATAATTACGCTACGTATCGCTACGTACAGCTACGTATGTGCTGAAGACAATACGTCCTCTCGTTGGGAAGACCCGACGCGTACTCATTGTTCGGAACAATTTCACGCTCGCTATTATATAGGTCACTTTTGTTAAATTGTTAAGGAAAAAATACGAAATGTTGGAGAAAAAAAGTTTAAATGTACAGATTTGAACAGTTTTGATTATTTTTTTCTGTGAAAAGTAAAGCGAATTTTGTAATTTGGCGTATACGTAACTTGTTGATAAGGAAAAAATATCTTAAAGTAAATTTTCATTCTATAACAGCTATAATCTGCGTCAAAAATGCCTCTGACCTGCATTTAAAAAAAATCGTTTGAACACAATGTCTTCATTTGAAAAAACCGTTGATAAATTATTTTATTTTATTCTATAACTTCATTGAACTCTTTCTAAAACCGACGTTTTCATCAATGATACTTCTTGTATTCCAAAGGAATCTCCTCTGAAAAAACGCATTTCAATGATATTTTGTCTGAAATGGGATGCACGCTCTTAAAGGTATTCTGATGAGGTAATATTTTTCTTTTCCTTGAATGTTGCTCTATTATATTAGTAAGAATAGAGTGACTCTCCGAGTGTTGTTTTAAGATGATCGCAGTGATAAATATCTGCCTTACAGTAGGAACCTCACAGAGCTTGTTGTACAGATCCGAAGTAGGGAAGCGTTCAAAGTGACTTACTTTTAGGACGGCTCTCTGATGTGCACGCTCCAGTTTTGTTAATTTGATTTATTTTCCTTTAAAAGAATACATAAGGGAAGAAGGTTTTTTTTAAGGAAATCGTTAATTTTAAAGTAATAACTATAAAAATGAACAATTTAATCGATCGATATAGATTTTTCAATAAAAATAAAGAATGACGTGTTTTAGCATTTTTCGAAAAGCGAGAGGTGTGAAATAAGGATAGTTTGTACGGAAATATGACATTTTTAAGAAATTATGAAGTGTTTCAGGATTATCCATATAGATTTTGACGGGTTTTGACTTTTATTACAAACAATCACTATTCCACGTGAGCAAAGCCGCTAGCTAACATGTATATAGATTACGTTTTTTTATATAATTTTCGTTAGTGTCTTTTGGTGTAAGTTACTGAGGTTAAACCTCTGTTGTTGCGAAAACGGCTGGAGCCGTAACTTCATTCTTAATGGTCAGCGACAAATATACGAAATCAAAACTACGTGTCAAATTCGTAGCCTCATCTACACCTATCACTATACCACTTGCTATTGGTTATTGCTGGGCAACAACAAAATCTTTCTTCGTCAATTGTTTCGTTCATGTAAATAAGTCTACGCCATTGTATTGTGGTATAATTTTATTGCCAACGTAAATAATCTTGTGGCAGTTTAGTTGTTTAGTCCGTGCTTTAGTAGATAACTTTGTGAGAGACATACCCGCAACGATAATTATATTGAAGTGCATCTGTCGATGTAATCTGCTGCGGTAATCTTTCACGTGGTGATAAAAGTTGTCGAGATTTGTAGAATGACAGCCCATAGTAAGCAATCTATCTTTATCAATTTTCTTTTAATCTGGTTCGCACCACATGTTTTTTAATATATATACTCTATTTGTATACTTTTATCTTGGAAAGATCAAGGATAAAGATCTTCTGAGAGTAGATTACAATGTCAAAAAGTGATCGTAATTAAATATTTTTAGTTTTTGAAAAATGTATTGGTGTTCCATCCAAGACATTTTTCCAAAAATATCGACGAGCGAGATTTATACCCTCATCCTCTCGGGTCAGGTGCACCTCCAGTTATGCTATATTGGTTTTTTCTAACCCGAGCATCTCATCAACACTATCTGTTCTTTTTACTCGTTTGTCATTGTCACCAGTAGGTGCTGTTTCGTTATCTTTAACGCGATCGAATGGTGAATGAAACTCGCACGAGCCATCCGGGTCAAACCCATGCTGGGTCCATGCAGGTTTGCAGGTGTTTACGACCCCTTTTTTCGTACTAAGGAAAGTATTTAGCAGTATGTGTGCCGCAACGCGCCCGGAGTGACGCAACAGTGTATGTGGGATTTTCCTCCCCGTACCACGCCCAACTCGTGTCAGTTCAAAGAGGCTTACTTCCCCCACTTGCCGCCAACATGATCTGGGACCAACAAAAGCATTCACCCGAGTTTACCGCAGCGGGGTCGTAAAGATACTCTAGAAAAACATCCAGAACCATCCAGAGCCGAGCCATAGTGAAATTGCTTAGTTTCATCTTTACTTAGTTGCTACCAAGCTCCTTAGAAGTTTATTGTAATCTTTTAGATAATTTAATTGTTAAGCTAACAGCTAACTCAGTCATTCCCCCGTACCCATTATCTGTTATTTCAATATAATGTTATCGGGCAACGTTCTGTCAATATGTTTGTTCTTCTAAAGATTTCCTCATGCTTGACGTTTCGACATAATTCTAAATCGCGATAATGCCTATGTCTGAAAACAGGTAGATAATGCCCGTATTTTTGCGTAAAAGAAACTTCAGTCGTTTTTCTGAAACAGCAATTCTATTAAAATGAAATTAAAACATTGAAAACTTCTGTAATTTAACAATATACTTTATTAACTTATTTAGTTTTAGCCTATAGTAAATGTCTTATTGTGTAGCAATCATCATTTATATTTTTCGCATTTGAAAGGAGGAATTTGAAGCCGCACCTCTTGACAATCGAGCTGTGCAAAATTAGCCTACGTTATCTACTTACTTTGTAACCCAAAATTAACCTTATTCAATATCAACAACCACGTCATCGATATCCGATCTAAATTTTTTTAAGAATATAGTGATTTTAAGCACAAAAGAATTCTATAAAATTCTATACTACTATTTTTTTGCAACGAAAACTTGTATCGTCGTAGGTTACTGTGTCAAACACTGTTGCGAATACAATATATTGTATAATATAAAATGTTCAAATAATTTTTAATCGGGTCAGGTGCTCTTCCAATTGAGCTATCGTGGTTCAAAAAATTTCCACATGCAGGAACCACGATAACTCAATTGGAAGAGCACCTGATCCGGTATGTCAGAAGGGTGCAGGTTCAAATCCTGCTCGTGGAAATGTTTTCAACATTTGTGTTTTTGTAATTGTATAATATGTTTAAAGTTGATTCGGTCAATAGATCAGCACAACTCAAAACCAAAACTAATGATTAAGAAGTGAATAATGAAGGTGAACCGGGTGGAAAGGCCATGATGACAGTTTTCCTTGTATTTGTCAATCGAAAGATGATTTTTGCTTATATAAGGAAAAATATAGAAAGTAATTGTTTTCAAACTAAAAACACTTCCTGATATTTTGGTGTGTATCTAAATGAGATGTTTGATAAGCAGGCCAGTAAGTTCTGAGAAGGAAAAGACAACATCTACATACAAAGTGCAAAAACACACGGCGAGAATACCAATTGGTTGTGTTGTGATGTGAGTGAGCATATGACGCCCGCGCCGCGCGGTCTAGAGAGCAAGTAATTGGATGCACTCGGCTAGCGTTCGTTACTTCGTATCAGCGTCTAATGGGTATACAGGAATTTATTTATTTACAGACGTACGAAGCCCACGAAAAATAAAATTGCATACTTAGTTCTCAAGACCTCTACGATAATTTAAAATCAAAATGTCACATATTATTTAACTCACAACAAAGACTGCGGGAACGACCCTCATCGAGGGCGGTAGGAGAAGGGTATATTGTGACAAAAGGAGTCAAAACAATCCATCAATACATCTAAGCAACTATTACTATGTTCAACACTTTTCGAAATAGCGCAACAAATTAGTCAATTTCCAATTTTCATAAAATTAAGTATTTTATGGACTTAGATGGAACTTCAACTTTAAGTTTTTTGCAATCTGTGTCAAATTGTCATTATTGATGATATTAATTTGGTTTTTTATTTTATTTTCATTAAGTTAGATAAACTTCATTTGTTTTTATTAATAAATAAAGAGATTTAATATAAGTAGTTATATGTCTTTGTTAATAAAGGTTAAGCGTTTGACCTTCATCACCTTATCTCACTCATTTCATGGTAGGTTCTTATACTCGTAGTAGGTATGGTGACTCTTTTATGTTATTAATAAAATGTTGGCCTGCACGTCATTGAGCTCCTCAAAGGTAATGACCTACTTATTATTAGTTAACTTAATTTTGTTTATACCTGAGACAATCGCGTGCCGAGATCGCATGATAGATATTAGTCAATCATTGAGCCAACATCGTTGTTTCTTTACTGAAGACAAAATATAACGTTTTAGGATGAACCACCTACATAGTATTTAAGTTTTAAAACACAATGTATTCTTGTATCAACATTAGCATGCAAGTACTAGGTGAATGACGGAGGAAGTTTGGTCATGGATTGGGATAGGTTGTTAAGTTTTCCATATTTACATTATTTAAAATTAATCTCTCCATTTGCTATTGTCCATGTGAAAATGCTAAGGCCGATGATGATGATGATGATGATGAAATTAATCGCTATTTAAACGTAAATCAATGCACCAATCGGTTATTGCCAAGGTATTATCGAAAACAATTTAACAAAATAATTTTGTTTAAACGGGTATAAACCCGTTCAAATACTCGTGTGTGTATTGTGGTGTGGTACCGTATCGTCCCAGAATGCGTGGAATCATTGTGCTACAGGCACCGTTTAACTGCCATTGTTAGTCTGTGACACGGACAATACATGACAAATGCATGTCAAAAGCCTTTGACGCTAAGGCCGCTGGAAAATAGCAAATTGTGACAACAATAGATTTGGCGATATTTAATAACCTCACCATTGATTTTAATAGCTTAAATATGTTTATCATCATCATCATCATCAGCCCATTTTTATGTCCCCACTGCTGGGGCACGAGCCTTCCCTATGGATGGATAGGGAGAACGGGCCATAAACCACCACGCGGGCCCAGTGCGGATTGGTTATAGATGAGAAGAAATAGTTATCATTCGATCTCAGTTGGATCTGGTTAATTATAAGATTTATTATAGGTATCATAATAGGTATTGCCTCAATAATTTTGTTATTATCTTTTTTATTATTCCAGTCTAGATATGTCATTAGTTTACTGATGTCTTTTTGTGTAACTACATACTATGTTTGTTAGATAACTATTGATTCTCCTATGGACATTAAATAAAACAAAATAAAAAAGTGACTGTTTGAAGCCAACTCTTAAACTATATGAAATAGAGAAGATTATCATAGGTAACGGCTCTTCGCTCGGGGTAGCTTTCTCGTAAATCGAAAAACGCAATTGCTTCAAAAACGCAAAACGTTTAAAAAAATGTTTGGAGATTAGTAGAATTTTAGAAAAAGAACATCCAGGCACAATCATACGCTAATTAAGACGGATACATATAATAAATTAACTTATTCTAAACGTAAAGTTAGGTACCTGTTATATGACATAGGTACTAAAAAAGTTTTAATTTAAAACACAATCGGAACCTGTTTTAATAAACGGTGATGCTCAGACACGGAGGCATTACGTGCCACCTGACACTTAGTGGACTCGGGACACCTTTGTTTTAGTGTTTCCATCACTACATGTAGTCTTATACATACCTATATACTATACCTAACTATATATGTTCAGTAACTGTACCTTTACTGCCAATAATGTAGTTTCCTTTTGTTTCGGACACGTTAAGAACTCTGATCGGTTCATACTTTTTATAGTCAACCAATTGTATTGAGAATGCACAATATAATAACATTATCGTTAAAAAGACGAATATATTTGTTTAAAAACATATTATTTCTTAAAGACGTAGACGATCGTGGTCGATATAATAACGTGCTGATTGCTGCTCAACTCTAACTAATTTAATGTATAGTGTAATGTTAAATACACTGGAAGTTTCCATTTGAAAAGCTAAAATTTGTAGCGAGATTAGAATTTGCTATTAATAACGAAAACTAATTTGCAAGGCAAATGATTTACCTGTTTAAGAGTTCTTAGAAATGAGCCTTTTAGTTAAGAAAGCGTTGTTAAATTATTGTCTGGTGGAACTGTACCTCCGAATAAACCGGTTACCCGAGTCAATGGAAAAGTAGCACCTCTTTCTCTGGAAAAATACTTGCCAAAAAGATTTGCTTGTCAGGTATTATGAGCTGTGAACGCGAATTACTTTCCCTTATCTCTTGTAAAATGTAAATAAACGCATATCCTGAAAATAGATTAAGAATCGGCTACTGAACAATTTAAGTATTTTTCTATATAGGTTTTTTTAAATACGAAATTTATAAAAACAGTACATCTACTGTTCAACAAAGGAGTGACTGTAATTTATTTATTTAATTCTATTAGGAAAATCCAATTCAATTCAATCATTTATTAATTATTTATTTATTCATTTTTAATACATACCTGCTGATATAAAAATGACTCGAAATAAATTCAGTAGCCGATTCTTAAACTATTTTCAGGATTGTTATATCCTGGGATAGTTACCTAAAGTGCTGAGATGACAGTTTTATGCTGACTTGGCAATTTAGGAAAGTACGCGTCCCGGCAGACTGTCTCTGCGAGCCAGTCTACCCTGAGTCCGCGATCGGAGTGGTTGCTTCCCGTATTAAATATAATAATTCATATTCTTTATCCAAATTATAACAATCACTTTAATTCATTTACAGTTAATAAATAATTTTGTTTTTAAAAAGGCATTTCAATTCCGCCTTATAACAGTGCGTTGATTACGTTACACATTGTATTAAGTAGTAGGTAGGTACAACTATTTATCTCAAGTCTTGAAGCTTTACTTCAAGACGACAACAGCTCGAGTTTATCTGTAATCCCTACTTCTATTGTGATGCAAAATCACACTCGCGCATGTTCATGATGCAGTGTTCCACAATGTGCACAGCTGAGTCATGTCTTGTGTTTTTGAACAAATACAGTTTTATTTCTTTTAATAATATTCGCATTACAAAAACATCTTAGTTCATATACCTAGTACGTTTTATATCTATTGTTTTTCTCAAGTTTACGAGAATACTTGGCATTGTATACTACACTTTATACAGAAGACAGCAATGTCCCTGTGGCGGACGCCCGCCGCAAAGGGGTCGAAAAACTACAAGATAAAATAATAAGTATATAAACTAACCCCCTTATTCATAAAAACTATTTAAGCATTATTTAGTTAAATATTGTTTTGTCAGCGTCACACAAACGTCATTTTGAATTTGAGAAAAAGAGACAAAACAATGATTAACTAAATTTGGCTTAAATAGTTTTTATGAATAAGGGGGTTAATCCGAGTAGGTGCATATAAATAAAGTTCAATTAATTAATTAATTTCAATTGTCTAAGTTAACACAATAGCGGGTTTTTAGAGTATTCGTGTATTTGAATTTTGACCACTAGGCGCTTTTACTCGTCTAACTGCTTTTTGTTTTTTTGTATATTCGTAATGAACGAATAAACTTCGTCAATATAGATCAGATCTATATTTACTCCAAGAACGCCAAGTGAGACTTAAGTTTTTGCAGATAGGTACTTAGATTATCAATAATGATAATGGAAATGGTAAAACAGGTTATTGTTTACTGTTATTATATTACTACATACAAGACTATTTGACATCCCATGTTAAGTTTCGTGGATATTGGTGCTAGAAAATATGTATTTTGTACAAGTAGGTATTAGGCATTTTAAGTACTACGATTGTAATACAAAAATACTGAAGGGTTAATGATTCGCTTATGCACTTGCACTTTTGCTTTTGGCCCTAAAGTGTACTTACTACTTATTATGTATTCTGTGCCTAAGTGACGAGAAAGGCGCGAAGGTAGAAGCGTAATTTAACAGGAATTCTTATTTGTTCTTATAGGTATATTTTTGCATATACTTAATGACATTATTCATACCATATAAGGCTGCCATCCGTCCGGGTTTCCCCCGATTTGTCCTAGTTTAAAAGACGTCCGGGGAGCGTCTGGGCGGGGTTTTTAATGCAGTCCGGGTTTTAAAGTTTTGAACTAATTAAAAAACAAAGATCACAATGGCGGTACGGTGCCGGAACGGTAACTTCACTGAGGAAGAGAGTATGAAAATATTGAAAATTTATAAAAACTTGATTTACTTAAAAACTATATTTAATTTTACTGAATAGTAAAAAACCTCTGTTCAAATCTCCGGGTTTTAAACTCTAAAATCCGGGGTTTTCACACTTGTCCTGGTTGACAGATTTTAGAGATAGCAGCCCTCCCTACTTCCATATGATGTTGGAAGGCTAATCACTATCCTGTTGTAGGTAAATTCAAATTCAAAATTATTCATTGCATGCCACATTGGTGTACATAGTAATTAAATAAATAGGTACAAAAAGTGTCAAAATGTATTAGAAACGTAGGTGTTATTTTTGTTTTTATTATGTTTAATTATGCAGTGACGATTACTATATAATTTTTAGATATTTCTTGTTTCAACAACAACAATTACATGAATTATTATACTAGACACAGCCTTAACGACGCGCTGATGACTATCTTCGTTTTTGCCCGGCGAGCGTGTTTGTTTACTGTCGAAAGAAACGCGAAGTGACTCATCCTCCACTTAAGGCTTGTTATATACGAACATTTTGTTACATGCATTGCATACCCTGCAGTGATGGGTGTGGGCAGACAAATGTAGCAAATCGCTAGCATCCGGTATAGTGTAGGTACATAGGTACTAGAGGATTCGCGCAAACTACCTCAATAGACAGACGGCGGTATAAGAACGTCACATCTACATGCTGCCTGAAAGCCAAAAACAAGCGGATAAATGTTATATATATTTTTTTTATATTAAAAGGAGGCAAACGAGCAGGCGGGTCACCTGATGGAAAGTAATCACCGCCGTCCATGGGCACCCACAAAACCAAAGAAATTGCAGATGCGTTGCCGGCCTTGAGGAAGGAGTTAGGAATAATTGTTCTTGTTGGTTATTAAAATGTTATTAAAAAGTTTGGCTATTAAGCCAAGAAGGTCCTTTAAGGTCGAATTGCGCGTTAAGAGAGACAGATCTACAAATCTAGAGACGGTTAACTTATAACTTTAAAATGTTCAAAATGATTTTTAAAGCAAATTTTGTTGCGAACAAATTACAAAAACACAAATGTTGAAAAAATTTCCACGAGCAGGATTTGAACCTATCTTATATTATAACTTTAATGTACCGACATGAGGATAATGTAGATACCTACTCGCCCTGACATATCAGATATTTAAATAAGGCAACGCTAAAAAAAGGTTAACCCCTTTTTTATGACTCGCTATTATAAAAGAAAAGCGCACTAGGTAAATTGGAGCCTTTCTTCCTCTGAAAATGATAACCACTTTTGTTGTCTTTATCCCAACTCGAATGAAATGAAAACTTTTCTATTAAGCAATAAGTGAGATTGTAGATTCTTATACTTACTCAAGTCTACGACTATATACATTGAAATGGAAAACTTTATAGACCCATGGTTCGAGTTCGAAACGACATCAAATAATTGGAGTCACTGTACAGAATGTTTCGTTCTAATCTCACCTGCTTGTATTCTACTGGCGTACCGTCGACTGTGCGTGTGATATGGAACGGCAGTTATTTAATCACGCATTGACCGAACACAACACATTGTGAGCTCCACAATGACAAATAAACCTCTGCGGAGTATTTCTTTTTTTACGTTTACGTAATCGGACTGGTCCCCATCAAACGCTGAGGTCACTTGAAACCGCCATTCATAAACCATTGCTGTAATTTGATACCAAATGAGCAGCCACTATACATTTTCAATCGGTTGTGAAGTAGCTTGTTTTTTTTTAACAAATGATTACAAATATAGTTGAATTTCACCATCCGCCCTTAAACATCCCAGCTCAGGCCTTCTCACTTGAACAACGCAGGTTGGTGGGTTTAACGGCTGTCATCACGACAACTACTGGCTCCAACAGCTTAACATGCGTTTTGAAGCACGTAGGAGCTCAAACAGTTTTAAATTGGTCACCAATCCTGTGAATAGGCATTGCGAAAGTTTAAAACATGCACGATTGCTAGCTAAAGCGGATCGCTACTTATCTTTTATTTTTAAGCAAATGAGTTTATAAAAATATTTATTGTCCCTATTATAACAACCTTAATTTGTTTAGTTAGTTAGTAAAAATGATAATATTAAGTAGGCAGGTACTTGAAATATAAATTCTAGAACAACCTGTCGTGGTTTGTTCAATAAAAGCAATAATAATATATGTCCCCAATCTCAAGCAAAGAAGCAGAGCCGTAATCCAACCACTTGAATAAATAAAACAGGTGTAAATAAGTGCTTCAGTGAATTACGATATGAAATAAAACAATAGGTAAGTATATAAAGTACATACTTACCTAAGCGAAACAATAGGTTATCAGCTAATGCGTCAACCACATCACTAGCAGCTAAGATGATGATGAATAACAATAAACTGAGTGATTTGTTTAAAGTATTGTTCCAATGATAAAGTTTTAAGGATAATAGGTCGAACATACTCTTTTGAATTGTATTCGTCACACGTGCATATAACTTTCATAAGTGTTGAATTACTCGTAGTACATCTTCTATTGTTAAAAAAACGCCGTTTTGGATAGATGTGAAAGTTGTTCATACAATAAAATTAAAAAAGAGCAGTAAATGAAGCCTTTAAAATTACAACAATATTAATGCATAAAACATCATCAGTTTCAGCGGTCTGAATGTAACATAATATTATATGTAAACTCGATGCGGAGAAGTGGCAGGTACATCTAATAATGAGTTTTATTAGGTTGTACTTTCAAATATATTTGAAGTGATCTCTCGATTGATTTTATGAAAATATGCTGTAACAACATTATTAACATGTAGACAGATATATACGTATGCTACCGCCCTCTGTGAAAACAACTTGGAAACTGAAATAATGCTTTAGTAGGTTACTTGATCACTAGAGGGCGCTGTGTATCGGAGTTCGCTCAGTTCTTTAGATCACAACTAGATGCCGTTGTGAGTAGCACTTTACTCAACGAAACATAGTCATAAAAGTTTTGATAGTTATCGAGTCATTACAGCATTTCTTTGACTCGTAATTTGATTTCATGGTCAGTGTAGTTTCAGCTAGCTGAAAATCTTTATATACATTTCTTCAACACGTGTGATGTCACTGAGTTTCTCCTCAAACCTCAAAGGCTCGACTGATTTTGATAAAAAAATATATGTTTGTGTTTTGAGTGGGTCACTGGATAGTTTCGATCATATCGTTCGCATTTTCCAAGAATTTATTTACCACTTGCTCCCACGCATAAAACAGCAGCCTATGACAGTCTAGCCTTCCAATAGTGTCTCTGCTTTAAAAAATCACATACGTTGCGATACCTATAGTTACATAATTTATATAAGCCATGATAAATGGTAATTATTCGGAGGCTAGAAGACCCTACAGCAGCCGTCGCCATAAGGTGTATTTCACGTATATTTCTGCGTGCGCGTGCACCTTTGCTTAGTTTTTCTTCAACTACATACCTAGTTTTCTTTTTTATTTTCTTTATTTTTCTTTCTTGCTTTTTATTATCTCTTTCTTTCTTTCTTTTCCTTTTTGCCTTTTCTTCATAAACACGGGTTGCACCAGAGCGTCTATAAATAGATACAAATAGAAAAGTAGTCTTTAGGCATAAATATATTATTTTCGGTGTCGAATTCATACTCTTCGCCAAGTCTTAAAGATTGATTGAACTGATTATACATACCTACCAAATGAATGGATGCGTACAAAAAGTTTTATGTGATCATAGGTCATTGAACCCAATTTTTTTGGCTCTTATATTGATGAAATTTACGATTGCCATACACACCGATATATTTTGAATAAGAAGAGTGAAATACGTTTCATTAATATTTTTGATTTGATTTACCTCACCGAAAACGAAACTATCAAAGTTTTTAAATTAAAGTTTACAAGTATATATGTATATTATGTATAAGTTAGTACATACATACACATACGTATGAATGTAATTTTTTTTTACGTAGCTCGGTAAATGACTCCATTTCACCTGATGTTAAGTGAATATGGAATCCAGATGCGACGACAAATGGTGCAGCGTGAAAACAACGCAGCATCAGTTACCCTCAGTCTGCCGGCCCACAAGGTGCCTCTTCACGCCTCGTTTGAAGGACCCCATATCATAGGAAGGAGGGAAAACGTGTGCTGGCAAACTATTTCATGTTTTGGAGGTGCGACAGAGAAACGAGTCACCAAATTTCTTAGTGCACGATAGAATATTTGAGACAGTGAAGCGGTGACTCCGTAGAGCAGCACGTGTACTCCTATGGAGGAAGGCTTTCTTTATTCATACTTATATATAATGAACTGACATGGCGCGGCCCCGCGCCGGCGGCGTCCCCCACTTGACCTATATCTTTAGTATTATGTTTACTCTTATTAATTATAGGTAGGTATTTTGATTTCGTTGTTAAGAGCTACTAGCTCTTAATCGAAATACACAAATGGTATATTTTTTGATTTCTAATGCTACAGAACTTTACACACATGTATCGATTGAATGTCTATTTTATAAATTTATTATGGAGTATTTTATTGTTTATCAATTAGTGTTTACCAATAAAATGCTCAATAATGTTCTCGTACTAATACTAATTCAAATTCCCAAGAAAAGGAAAGAAAGTAAAAGGTCAGGTGGAAATCTGAAGTGGTTGGGCCACTAAGGCTTCGGGATCTTTCAATATTCCTTTTTTTATATAATATAACGGGAGAATGCTTGGAATTCAACACACTTGTCTTACAAGTACTAAGCTCAATCACCTCTATCTCCAACAAACAACCCTTGAATTGAACATTAGAAACAGACCTTGCAGAATTTCTTGCGGCTTTTTCTCGATACAAGGGTCTCCATCGTGGGGTTTACGAATTCATGGCTTAGATCTGACATTCAAAACTACTTTATAAGAAGCTCATTTTGAAAAAAAAAAAAAATTTTATCAATCAAAATAGAACGCCTCTGTTTCTAACTAAGATAATAATTAATCATCGTAGCATAGCTGCATAGACATAGTAGGTCTGTACTGTCGTGTCGCACTTAGCTTAGGGAATAATCTGCTTATTCGCAAGTTTAGTGAGTGCAAAGTTTTAGGTGTAACGATCGTTTTCTTAAGAAAAATTAGGGACGATTGTTTAATGGTGCAGGCTCTTTTAGAAATCAAGGGCCTTATTAATTTTCGTAGTTATATACTTTTTTTATAAAAAGAGTTGAACTTAAGCATATAATTCAAACTTATTCCTTGTGTGTTCTGCATTTGCCAGGATTATACAGTATTCGGTAAATAATGTTATAAAAAGATCATATAGAATGTCTTGGACTGTGGCTAGAAACAAACATGAGTCACTTATCTCAAAGCAAACATACATAATTCCTGCAATACCCATCTTTTTTCGGTCAAACCTATTTGCTTCGTTCAGTTCATTATCTGCTCTACATTACCGTATCAACAGAGCTTTGTATTTGATTACCTACAACCTTTTCGGTTGCCTTACCTTGCTTTATCTTTAACAAAAATCTAATGCGACCAGTATAGAGCTTGGAAAATTCTATAAAGAGCGTATAATTATTTATTAGATAGTCCTTACAGCCACAGATGACTGCAGATAAAAGTAGCTTTATGGGTAGCTGACGTTTCGGACACAGGGTCCGAATTTACTCTTTTAAATTTTAATATTTTTTTTACTGACGATTCGGACACTATTAAATTAATGGAGCTGTTCAGTACAGTCAGATAAAAAAGCTTCAAAATATATAAGTATCATGTCGTTTTAACTACTATCATTTAGACGTTAAAAAGTAATTATCAAGCTTATTCATAAGTCATACATATTCCATTGTTTGGATTATGTACTAAAGCTCTATTTGTTGCCCTCACTTAAAAAACCTGTGACATCACTACATTAGCATAAGAGGGTTTGAAGTCCTAAGTGTCCTCAAGACTGTGCTCTACTTTAGATGTTAGTTTAATCAAATAAATCCCAAGGCCACCGTTTCAGATTAAACGTTTAAGGAAATAGTTTTTGCTGTTAAAATAAATATTTTAAATTTCCAATTTTTCCACAGCTTGGTTAAATATGTCGCATCGCATCAAACCATCGTACGCTTAACGTTTGTCCAAAACAACGTTGATCACATTGTCTAGTAGCGATACCATTTCCTCCTTCGCTTTCAGCGTTCAGTTAGCAAAAAAGTTGGTGGTCGCGTCATCGCATGCTTAGTGCGCGTGCGCTTCCCCGCCCCCGCCTGCCCCCGCGCACCTCTATATTTACGAGTCGCGCCTCTCGCCACCATCCGCCAGTCGGCCGTCACGCGGCCCCATCGAACCTCGACACCACAACCACAACCCTCGCGATGCATCCCCTAACGTCACCCCACGTTGGATCCACCAACGTCACGTAGCTCTAAGAAGTTTTATAGTTTTTAATTTAGTTCTAATAGATTGTTTGTTGATTTCCTCTCTTTCTCTCTTTCTCTTTGTCTCTCCTCACAATGGTGTCTCGTACTCGCGGCGCGCACGTGCTCGTCTGGGAACAGGCCGGCTTGGAAGATCAGCGTCCAAGAAATAATGGCGGTGAGTTGACACGCGTCCCGGTGACGTCATACGCGTAAAGCTTATCAGCATAGGTATTTTAAATAGGTCGCGTAGGGTTTTTATTAATTATTAGTTTCCCTAACGTTGGTGGAAATTGATGATAATAGCGCGTGAGAGGCCCATTGATAGAGAGCTTGCGTTGTCTCCTTTCCGATTTTGTAAAGCAAAATTTTACAGAAAGCAAAACAAAGCAAAACAAACAAACAAAAAAGCAAAACCTAGTCTCAAATAAAGCTGCTTGGTTAACTAACTGGATATAACTGCCGTTAATGCCTGTCATGTCCGTCGGCCTACTGTTCTCAAACATGCAATTATTCCTGAAATGTTTATGATTGCTCTCTTATTAAATATACGAGTAAATAAGAGTACGATAAAACCTTTATAGTAATAGTAATAGTATAGTAATAGTAATAGTATACTTTATTGTGAAGTGTATTTACAGTCAGAATGGTCAGAATTCCAAAGGTATTTGGCTAAGAATTAATAGGAAACTACGATAGTATTTAAGGGTCTTCTCAGTGAAGTGTCTCATAATTAATATTGCCCTAAACACAACCGAAGTGATTTACGTAAAATTACCTACGCATTGACGTGTCGACGAACGTCATGGGGTAAACAATGCTTCGTAAAACTATGCAACATACTTTTAAATAATATTTTGGTCATAGCTTGACTAATGTTATTGCACTAGTTTTTTGTAATATCTCTTAACGCGTTAATATAGTTGATTGGGCTCAACAGTTCTGATATATCTGATCTGATATATCAGTTTCGATATATTTATTTACTGAATCTGAAATTGCATTATTTATCTATGGTTCTCTGACGATCATTTGACCCTTAGTTGAGGCTTATCTATATCTGCCTGCCGTTATATTAAGGAAAAAAATTAACCAATAATGTAATGTATCGCACCTACTTTAGTAATGTTTGAACTTTAGAGTTACTAACAAGCTTATTAACTTGGCGTGTCATGTACCTGAGTAATAGGAAGGCTCTCGTTACTACTCAATTTGCACCAGCCCGCACATTTACACGTGCTTGCTACATCTACTTACAATTACTAAGTGTAATTCGTGTTATGACTGGCAGGTGGCAAGTGGGAACCTGCTTGCTATTCAGTTTGTCATACAATAGCAAGCAGGTTAGAAATAAAAGGTTTTACTTTTGCACTTCCTTCAGAAAGAGCAAGCGTAGCCAGAAAACTCTATCGTTTAGGGCAGGGGTCACCAAACTTTGAAGCCTTAAGAAAATGGCATAATGTTGGATGTTGACAACGACATCAATAAATTACAAAGCAGTAGAAATTACATTACGTTGTAACAGCTTACAGCTCTTCAAACTGTTAACCGTTTTAAGATGTTCCGAATGTCCTATTAACCACGCACGTAAAAGAAGAACCATTACGCTAACTACTCTCAGTAAACTGCCAACATAATAAAAAAATCATTTTATTTCTGTCGACTTTTTGAAGTTTTAGTTTTGGTGCAACCCATGCTGCATCCATTTTCCATCATCATCACATCATAATTCGTCTTGGGCCCAAAGCCCAATACGTGCCAATACTTTGTATGAGACGTGACGTGATGGTTCGTTTCTCTGTAAGAACCACACACACTATTTTCACTATTTTGATGTTCTATTTTAAACCTAGCACATTTTAAGCAATGTCAAAGGAATACATATCTTTGTACATACTGAAATAGAGACTAAAATACCTATGTTACAGCATCTCCTCGATGTATTTATTGAATTGAAAAATGTTAATAATGTTAATAAAATAGTTATACTTCATAGTTGATATGCCAATACCTCAATTGAAATAACTCTACTCGATTTATAGATTAACATGAAACTTATTGAATTTTTCAAGTGAACGTAAAAACTCAAATTCTGGGTACCTAGTAGGTAATGTAAACTTGTGATCTGTAGGAAATTACTTATTTTGTAAAATAAAGAAAAGAAAAGTCAGTTAGCAAAAACTCTCTCGTTCTTCTACTAAGACCTTGTACTAACAAGGTCTTCTGCCGTGGACATAATTATGAAGCGATGGCGTAATGACATTGCTAAAAGTAGCCAAAATTTTATAAATAAATTTAAATACTTACAGTAATCATAAATTGCTCTATTGTCTCATACATTACATACTATGACACTTTCTTTTAAAAACTTATGATTGTTACATTACGTCGTCGCCTAAGTTCTAACACCGCGGAAGCGGAAGTCCAAAATTTGATATTTTGACTTTTGCATGTCATTCGATCTTCGATCAACAATACACTAGATAACGCCTCACGAACTAAAACAAATCTCAAATATGGCACTGGCTGACTTTACTATAAATGGAGAAAAACTATCCTAAGTTTTGATAATTTCAACCTAATTTATACTTTTTTTGCAAGGAATAAAGCACAGTTTTGATTATTAAGACATTCACTTACGATCTTACGTCGAAAACGACAGAAAGAGATAAGAAATTTAAATAAACACTTGTGTATTTAAAAATATATACAAAGACCCTTTACGTCCAAATTCGACCTTATTACATAAAAATAAAACAGCAAATGGCAGCCACGATATGTTACTTACTTCATTTCGAATTTTTGCATTATTGGCTTTACTTGCTCCGAATAGTGTATTATGGAGTCGCACTTAGTAATTTATTTTTTGTTTTAAGGAAGTTATTTTTAATAAGGAATTAGGTTTATTTTATTTTATGGCTTATGCATTTGACTGCAAAATTGTATACAAAGAGCAATTTATTATACTTTGCATACATTTATACAACTTGTTTCAAAAAAACCCGTTAGGCCTGAAATGTCAGTAGCTATACATAAAACTGAAGTGGTGGGTGCTGTTCTTTAAGTTGTAAGCACAGTAGTTTCCGAAAAAAACAATATCGAAGTTCAGCAAAAACATCGCTAAGATCTTTAAAAGATCCCCAACACTACTGATCAGCTGTTGAAGTCATTAGCTTCTAAATCAAAGATTATTATTTTTTTCAGACTAGTCTTCTATCGGTATTTGTGCATTGTGTGTGTAACAGTACAGGGACCTTTAATCTAGTTAAAGTCCCTTTTAAAAGATTTTCCAAATTAAATACTTGGTAGTTAAATTTATACTTATTCAGATTTGCTTTATAATTCACAATAACAGCTGTCTGTTACAAATTTTATAGATAACCTAACAAAATGTCGTTACGTTTGAATCAATTTATTGACTAATGACGATGAAGAATATTTTTGCTCTCGCCCTACATGGTTTAAAGAAAGGCCATAGTACTTACTTTGAAGATAACGACGTCTACGACTTCGCCATATAAGATTCCGTTTGTCAAAAGCATCTGTGTATAATTTGCTGACAAAAATTGAGCATCGTCTGGAGTATGCAACAAATAGGTAGGTGAGTTGTATGGGCTCGTTGTATTTACGAGCTTGTATGTATTAAAGAATTACGCTATTCATGACTTCTTATTTTTACAATATTATCTGTCAACAAACAATCAACACAACAGACAGAATATTTGATTGAAGTTATTCAAAACGTCAAGCAGACATATTACCCTGGTTAAATAAAAATACGCAGCGCCATTGCTCAGGCATGGTATGAATGTACTTTTATGCTTGGTGGTTAATTTAATATTTTCATTCGTTTCATTCGTTCATCGTCCGTCACAGCACAGAGTAACTAAGCAAGAGTAACTTATCCATAGATTAAATCATAAGAGTAAAGTTATACTGGGATAACTATTCTCGTATAAATTGGATGTTGCTAAATCTACCCTTAATACATTTAGCGCTAAACACGTTTAAAATATCATTCCATTTCTGACGTTTGTTGGAAGTTGAAAGAGACAGAATGATACTCTAAACATGTTTAGCGCTAAACGTATTTAATGAGTTTTGGCAAGCCGACCTAAGAAGTAAAAGAGAGTTTAATAGGTAGATACGGGAACATGAATCGTAGCTGTTAGCTAAGTAGGTACTTACATAACTTATGCGCAAAACCTTTCTGTAGTTTGATCTTTGAAATTGAATTTTCCCACCTCCTTTTTTTAGAAATCATGTTGACCTGGTACTTTTGGTAATATTTATTTAGTGGGTTCCGCATAATAATAATTGAAATTAAATCATTTTACTCTAACAGAACAAAGGATGGATAGCTATTTATTATTACACAGTCTTTTATAGCGTCGCAACATATCGGTTGATAGATGGGATATGTGGGTGAGTTTTCACTTGCCATGCTGACAGTAGGATCATCCCAAGATGCAACAGAGAGGAGTTGCCTTTTCGCACTTGTTTGTTCCTTTCTTTTGATTACCTGACATTGTTTTCTAAAGTTTACGCGAACACTACACATTGAAATGAAATAATTTTTGTAAACCAAGTAACAATAAACGCGAGTAGATCCATGCAAAAGGTTTCATTTCAATAATCGGCTACCGATCACGTGTCGTATTGTGCCGCCTTCAACAGACGTCAGAACCTAGGGGTTCTATCTATCATTACATCAGGATGCAAGTTTGTAAAAATGTGCAAACGTTACTATCGCGTTTAAGTTAAGTTTTAACAGATATATCGTAATGGTATGTAAATAAGATCGAGAATTCAATCTGTTAAAGCAAACGCGATAGTAACGTTTGCACTTTTACAAACTTACACTAAGGTTTCAGATGTAAAACAAGTTATTACAACACATAAACAGTTAATTCTGGAAATGTAAATCGTATCCTAATTTTAATGCGGAGTGGTTTCCCAACAAATAGAAACTACACAGCAGTAGTACTAGGAAAGCAGTGACTGCAGATTTTGGCTTTTCAATGTTTTTTACGGAACTCCAAATACAGAAAACTTTGATTTTTACCGCATAGATTGACAACATTTTTTCTAACACGTGCTTTGAAAGCAGTTTGCTTTTTATTTTGTACAAATCAATTTGATCAAGCTGCTGAAGCTGAGCCGTGTAATACTACAGGTTAAAAATATTACAAATAATACAAAACACCACACCGATTTATCTTTCGTTTGCTATTTTACTTATTTTAAGCCCAACTCAGAAATTAACATTATGTTTTATTTTTACACAAGTAGATTACCTACACTAAACAAACAACTAACAATAATCAAAATTAAACAATATCAAAATAGTAATCAGTCTTTTATGATTAATTAGGCCGGTGTCCTTTAAGATTAAAAACCCAAATTAGATTATTAAATCCGTACAAAATGTTGACCACCTCGTACTACTAGGTGGTCAGAACTAGTCAGAAGCATAGACACTTCTTTCGAGAGCTGTCGCCTAGCCGCCCCGGCCGCCGCGCCGAGCGACGGGCAGAAGGAAATTGCATAGTGGTATTCGCGCATCAATCAATGTGTATGTGTATTTTTTTGTTTTACACTAAAAATTATAAATACATACACATCCAATAAAAAATTACTATCTGATGTTGTGAATTAGTTATGAATAAAATTTGATTGTCAATGAAGTAAATTGTAATTTTATGTAATGTACTACTACGCCATGAATCGTCTGTAATAGACGTAAAAGCCTTGTTGGTGATGATTGAACAAATAATTTTATTACTGTTATTATTATTTAATTGTAAGATTTTAATTTCATAAGAAAGTTTTCAACAGGCCTTCGTACCATGTACTTCCATTATGTTGGTTTAATGCTCTAAGATTATACGCAAAAATACTGTAATTTTGACATCTAGCATTAAAACCTCAGAATAAAACTCTCATCTCAGACGAAATAATATCCGTGTAAAACAAAGCGTACCATGGTTTTTTCTAAAGTACCTGAATTTTGACAGGCCGGCCGGTGTCATAATTTTTGAGTTTCTTTTTATTTCATTTAGTCGTCCATATGTGTGTTTTTCGTGTGTATCTTTAATTGCGAAAATGGCTATGTTCTTCAATTCCGATTACTACGAGATGATGTTATGCGTGGGACGAGCTGATGGAAACTTAGCTCGCGCTCGTGACTTGTACCATGAACGTTTCATTGAAGGCAGAGCACCTGCTGACCAGCGGCGGTTACCATCTTACCAATGTTTTCGTGAAATGATAACACGTTTGCATTCCACGGGATCCTTTCATCGTTCACGTGGCAGTGGACGTCCGAATACGTTAGATGCAAGGCGAGAAAAAGAGGTGTTGGAAATCTTCGAAGACGAACCAACCATCAGGACGAGGCGTGCCGCGGCGAGGTTTGGCATGAACCATGTCACAGTTTGGCGGATTTTTCGAGCTGACGGTCAACACCCTTACCACTACCGGCGTACACAGGAGTTAACACCAGGTGATTTCGCTCTCCGAAGAAACTTCTGCGAGTGGTATCTGCGGCAGCTGGAAGCTGACCGCAGCTATGTGAACCGGGTCATTTGGACGGACGATGCAACGTTTACCAAATCTGGGATATTAATATCCAGTGTGTATGTACTAGGAGCACAGAATACAGTGTCTGGAGATTAGGTATAGGCTACTCTGTGGTATAGGTACAGAGTAGACAGGAGTCGTTACTCCTGGTAGGTAACATAACGTCATGAACCTGAAATAGTCATGTGCCTTAACATAGTCGATATTTTTATTAATCATTAAAATAACTCTTTTTACTGAAAACTAAATCTTAATGCAAAGGTTTTAAGAAATTTACAGAGGACTCTTGATAGGATGTACTTTAACAACCTTTACGTATAACGGGTAATTTTGCAACACCTTGTATAATAGTAGATTCAGTAATAATTAACTGATATTGAACTATACCTACCTTGAGCATGGTTGGAAAACATGCTTAAATGAAAGAATCCTGATGAGAAATTGTAATGTAAACAACAATATAATCACAATCAAATTGTTTTATTTATGTAACAATATACATTATTTGAGGTGGTTATCATATAAAGAACAATAAACCAAATTCAAATTCAAATTTAAATTATTAAATTTGGGGATAGCCGTTTTCCTCAATCGACTTCTTTGTGCATTCCCCATAATATCGGATTTTTTGAAATGTATTAAGCAAATTACAGAATTTTTGTTTAGGTCTAAAAAAATCCTCCTGTCTCTCTTCCGCTACTATGGAAATTCATTTTGCACATTGAAATGGGTCGCCAGGAAATCTAGAAATAAAAAATATAATTGAGAAGTACCTATCTATAATTTTTTTTAAACTACTCCATAGATTCACTGTTCCAGAGCAACTATACGTTGGCCAAACATTAGCAAATGTTGGCGCGTGGGTTGGTTTTAAAAACTAAAGATTGTTATTTCATAAAAACAGTTAGGTATTTTATTATTTATGTTATGAAAAAGCATTTACTTACCGAAAGTATGATATTCCTTCCGATATATTTTTATTTCGATAGTTATTTTTACAGTTTTTGAATACACACTGATGCATTGTGGTACGTTATCATGTTGGCGCAGTCAACAGCGAACTAAATAGAAATAAGACCCCACTTTGAATGTGAGGCGTTATTCGCTCGGCCGTTTTTGACATCCTGACCGGTTATCTAGTGTGTTGTTGATCGAAGCATTCGATAGAGAATAGAAAGACGCACCTCTAGACCAATCAGAAACAGGGATTTTAACCAATGGAAGCGCTTTATTTTGAAAAAAAAGGCACGATAATTTTGCTCTCCTGAAAAGTTGTCATTTTGACTTCCACGGTGTTAGAACTTAATAAGCGACGATGCAACTTTTCTTTTCAGATCTTTCTATGAAACTAGTCAATAATATTAACTTTACGTTATTTATACAGGTTACAGAAAGCTATCTATATGAAAAGCTCATATAATGATGTAAGAGCTAATTAGACGTCATTTATTTTATACATTCATAAGGTTTTATTATTTTATTTAATTGGCAGGACTGACGTTAGTACAGGTATATTATATGCTGCACAGGCCCAAGGTCACGTCTCTCGCAATGGTTTTATAGTAGTCGGTCATACCGCCTGAACACGTAATGTTTTTTGTCTGACCGACAGTTTTCAGTTTGTTATTTGAGCCGGGTAGTATCCATTGTACTTAATTAGTATTTTTAATAGCGGCTGCCAAATAATTATAGCTGAGTACTGAGTTACAATTTGTCCTTCAACCCCATCATTTAGAAGGCCAACTGGCGTGTATACGTCTACAATAAAATTACAGTAATTGCCATTTAGAGGAGCTCGATGGCGCAGTGGTTAACGCGCTCGGTCTGCGAGTGCTGAGGTTAAGCAACTTTCGCAAAGGCCGGTCATCGGATGGGTGACCAAAAATTTATCATCTCGAGCTCCTCCGTGCTTCGGAAGGCACGTTAAGCCGTTGGTCCCGGCTGCATTAGCACCCACCAATCCGCACTGGGCCCGCGTGGTGATTCATGGCCCGTTCTCCCTATCCATCCATAGGGAAGGCTCGTGCCCCAGCAGTGAGGACATAAATGAGCTGATGATGATGAATTGCCATTTGTACAACGTTAGTAGGGCTTGTTCTAAAACTATATCACTTTCTATAGTGAGGGTCCTTGAATGTCAACAGAAACAGAAACACTGTTAATAAATAAAACAATTATTGAACGAATTCGCGCAAAGCACAATCGCAATCAGTCAATTAATAATTATTATTAACAAAGTATGTCTACCTTTTAAATTTCAGAAAAAATATATGTATAATATATGTAGATGTAACTGCGTTTTTCAAATTGTAGTAACTACGTGGTAAATTAAGAACATCTGTATTTTTGCTGTACTGTGTGAACAACATTTATAATTTTCACGTATTTTGCACATTTCTGCTACCTATGTTTATTAGATTTTCTCAGCCCTGCTAAGACTAAACTTATTCTTCACGCAATGCGCGTCACTCGCTCCCCACGAGATTGCCCCATGACGAGACGCCCACGTCACGTGTCATGCGATACACATTGTCAATTGTAGGAACAAATATTAAAATAGGTACATATTTGTTAAAACTTCGCTCGTAAACTATTCTGCTTTAATATTGACACCTTGGCTTTGGTATTTGGATTTTGATGTAGGTATTTTGTATTTGGATGTTATTATTATATTATTTTATTCAACTTTTTCTTCCTCTCATGTACGTTGTTGCTACTAACTTTTGACTACTTGTGATATTTTTTGAAATTTAGTTAATGACGGTCTTGCAAACCAACAGATTTACTTTCCTCTCAAAATATTTGTGCTTAAGCGTAAATATTATGTTTAATATATTTTTGCAAAGTCATAATTATGTTTGGAACCAGAGTAGGTTTTCTTTATATACGTTTAAAAAAATCATAATGCAAAAAACAATATCAGTATTTATGCAGCTCAATTAGAAAACAGTCAGAAATCACGTGATAACAACAAGAATATGAAACCATTGTAATGAGGAGTGAAGCATTTTAAATGCAACCTCGTTATACGTCTCTCGCTCATTTGTCGCTTTAAGGACTAATACAAAAACAGATATTTCACACTACGAGAATAACTATCTTTTTTTTCGGTAATAGTGACATTTCTCGTCTCATGTTTAGGGTTCAATTATCAAAAGGTTTAGTAACTTAATGTACAATTGTGCATGTTTATATAATCTAGCTAGGTAATGCAGATTGTTATATGTTACGAATTCCACAAATAAAAACAGTTATCTTAATTTATTTATTTTCAAGAACGTCTACCATTTCTTTAGAACTCTAAACACTATTAATAGCCGTGAATGAGACCGTCTTGGCAACTTTTCGTGTCGTCTGACAAGATTTTTTTCCATTCTGGCTTCTTTCAGAATTTTAATATGGTAGGCACTGTAACTCTATTAATTATACACATATATTTACTATTTTTAGAAGTGTTAAAGTTAAAAAGAACGAGAAAGACACTACTTAACATGACTGATGTGCCTTTGATCCCAACTAAAATGTAAAATATGTTGGTATTTGCTTGAAGAACACAGATCAGATACAATTATTGGCCTAGCCATTTTATCTTAATACCGAATCTAGCTCAACATCATCTTCTTAACAGTCAAAACGACTTCCACCGCTGAACATAGAGTTCTCGCCACTCGGGAACTCTTCTGACCCCAACGGTCGACGCATTTCTAAATGTGCATTTTGCCCTGCCCACACAGCCACTTACTTAGCTTTAACAATTCTGTGAAAATGTCAGTGACTCGCGCGCTCATTCCTGTTCTTAAAAACTTTTTAGTTAAATCTTAATAAACTGGTACCGGCTGGCTCGCGATTTCAGCCGCGTGACACACTCGAAGCTCGAGATGATGGCTGTATCTATGGAACTTATCTGCGATAACTATTTCAAGTTTGTGTGATTGGTTTGTAGTATATGTGATTACTATTAATTTTCACGTCTATGTAAATAAATTCTTAATACGTATTGTATAATATGTAATAATTCTTAAATTAAAGTTCTATTTATCGAAGCTATATTCCCGAATACAAGCTATTCAGGATCGCAGAAAATTTTGTATACCTACTGATCTCCAAACTTCAGTATGAAGATGGTACTACCTAAATGATGATGATACCCAGACCGTTACAACTAAGAGACCTTCAAGAAACAAGCCTATCTATATCTAGACTTACTTCTCAAACGCCAAACAAACGCATCTGCAAGTCCTATGGTGTTACGGCTGTCTATGCGTTGTTGTGACTGCTTACAATCGTTTAACCCACATGTAGTCAATGTAGTTAGGTATACCTACTATACAAAATATACATATAATTAGGCATATAGAAAATAAAAAGGTATCAGTAATTACATCATCCGAAAGCCCACATGATTAACGAATGTGTGTAATTTTGCCAAAATTTGTTGATTTACCGCGTAAAATTGTAACATCAGTCAGAACTGGCATTTTGGCTGTGTTTAGATATGCCTTTGCCAAATTCAAAGAAGCCATGTCTATTAAATATTTATTATCAGCTTTCTGAATCATTGGCCATACATACATTTGCATAATAACCAATTAATTTGCAATTTAATGGCCGAAACAATTTATTAATATGTGGGTGGTCGCGTGTTTCAAAGTTTATCTATACTATGGCATAGTGGATGTTGTTATCACGTTTCTAATGAACCAGTTCCTTGAGACTTTTATTATGAATAAATTGAATCTTAAGTCCTCGCGCGCCATATGTACGCACGGTCGTACGTAAAAGGTGGCCCGCTAATTATACCTACAGCGCGGGACGGGTAGCATGTTCTCATGTAATAGTAGAGGCGGTCGGTAACAATTTAAACATTAGTTTCGATTATTAATAGTACTACTTATTTACATTTTTTTTATCCTGGTGTTCCGAACCTTTTGCAGGTAACAGTCTGGGTTCATCAAAACACAGAGTCGTTACCGCCAACTATAGTTTTTTTTTTATTGTCTTATATACACGCTTAACGCTTTTAGTTTAGAAGTACTTTAAGCCCATTTAGCCAATTAAAATGTTCTATACTTAATTAACTTAATGCTCATTATAGAAATCTGACGAGCGTGTT